>APFE030008305.1:13648-30763 GCA_000404065.3 Pinus taeda | reverse complement strand
CCAATCTGGTTGGATAATAGAAATAGCACAAAACAATGCTTCCACATCCTCATCCTTTCTTGAGAGTTCATCTGCAACCAAAATTTTCTTCCCTTTTCTGTAGATGATGTCAAATTCATAACCCAACATATTTGTGACCCATTTTTTCTGTTCTTCTAAAGATAATATTTGTTCAAGAAAGTATTTAAGACTATCATGATCCATTTTCACCTTGAAGTGTCATCCCATTGGGTAAGGTCGCCATTTCTTAAGTGAATGTAGTATTGCCAACATTTCCTTGCTTGAGATATAGTTGTAAAAATACCCAGTCACCTACATCAAAACTCTTTTCACTACAATGTTGACCTACCTGTTTTTTCATTTGATTCTGCACCAAAGTGCCATTATCCTTTAAAAGTTGGAGAACTTGTTATTGATGCTTGATGTGATCTTTCACTGCTTGAACCTTTTTCTTCTTGATATGTCCTTCTATCTTGAGAGTTTGAGGAGTGGTAATTTCTTCCAATTCTTTACAAGATATGGTCAGATTCATTTCTTGATGCTCAATGTGATCTTTCACTTCAGGAACATTTTTCTTCTTGATATGTCCTTCTATCTTGATAGTTTGAGGAGTGGTAATTCCGGCCAATGCATTACAAGATATGGTTGGATTCATTTCTTCATTCTCGATGTGATCTTTTACTTCTTGAACCTTTTTATTCTTGATATGTCCTTCTATCTTGAGAGTTTGAGTGGTAATTCTTTCCAATGCTTTACAAGATATGGTTGGATTCATTTCTTCTTTCTCTAGGGTTGGGTCCTGGTGTATATCCTCTTATTTTGATGTATCTTGATCCTTTTCTTCCTCCTCTTCATACTCTATGTAAAATAATTTCTTCTCAGCACACTTATAACCTTTAGTGCATTTTCTATCACAATTTTAACAAAGCCCTTTTTTTCTTTTTTCTTCCAATTGTTGTGGTGTAAACCTTGTAGGTTGTGGAAGGCTAGGAGAAGAAAAACTTCATTAATTATTGTCGTGAGTGGTGGGATTCCTTGTTTCCATAATTTCTCTTTCAATTTTTCTTGCCCACCTAAATGCCTTCTCCAATGAATCAAGTTCCCAAAGAGGAACCTCATGTTGAATGTTATCCTTTAAAGTACCTATGAAGACATCAATCCTTTGCTTCTCTGGAATACCATTTACCCTTATATTCAACTTTTGAAAGTCTTCAATGTGCTCTACCATTGAACACTTTTGTTTGAGATTTATCAATTGGCTAAAGAAAGTGTTTCTCTTTGTATCCTCATAATGTGCTATCATTTCCTCCGTGAAAATTGACCATGTAACAAGTGGTTTACGATAACAAAGCCCTTTATACCATAAAAATTGATTTGGTTCTAAAAATGAAGATGCAATACATACCTTTTGTAATAGTTTCACCTCATGTATATCAAAATATTGCTCCATCTGTAGTATCCAATTTACTGGATCCTTGCCATCAAACTTCCTCTTATCACCTTTTCTTGATTTTAAGAGCTCGATCTTGAAACAACTATAACTCTGTAATTTCAGCTCTTCCAGTTCTGAAATTGTGATTTGCAGTAGCCCTCTATGTCCTCTTTCCAATGCCACCACTCTGATCAAAATTGGATTCTCCAAGAAAGAGTTATGCACAATCTCCCAAGATGACCTGATTATATACCTTTTTAGAAGAGCAAATTTGTATGAAGTGCCACGTGTCTCTATTTTGACCTCTAGATATAAATAAGATATACAATAAACTACATTTCATCCTCTTTCTATAACTTCTTACGAAATTTCAATCTGATGCTTAGAGCGACGGTTATGACGATTTTCCCAAGGTGACCTGTTTGGAATGTAATTCGGGGGTCTGCAAAAACCCTAACTTCCTCAGACTATATCTCTGAAAATATAGCGAGACAAGATCTAAAGTTTGGAGCCAAGGTTTAGACCGATTTCTTCTCAATTGGGTTTTTGTTTTAGCTTCTAAAACTTCGTAGCGAAAGAGTTATAGAAAAAATCCCACGATGTCCTGTTTTAGTTTAAATTTTGGAGCTTGCAAAAACCCTAACTTCCTCAGATCATATCTCCGAGAATATAGTGAGACAACCTTTGAAATTCAGACCCAAGGTTCAGCGTGATTTCATCTCAAATGGAATTTTTTTCGCTTCTGAAACATCACAGAAAAAAGTTATATCGAAAATTCCATGATGACCTATTTGGAGCAGCGAAACCCTAGAATCCAAAGCTTTGATACCAAATGTTAGGAAACCAGCTCACCAAAAGATAGAAAAGATAGATCAACACCTTAGAATTCAATCTCTTCGAAGGGGTAACCTCCTTTACATTACACAAATGAATAATTCTTAGATGATACAAATGACAATACCTCCTTTCTATATATAGGAGTCTAAGGGGTCATAATATAATCAGATCCGACATAAAAATAATAATGTAAGGGCACAAGAATAAAAATAGTGGGCTTGTATGGGGCACGATAGTAACAATATGGGGACTACATGGGTACAACAATATAATAACGGGGTTGTACTAATAACAATAAGGGGTTACACTAGTAGTATAGGGGCCTAACATTACACCTTGTATCAATAACTTTTTTAGGTTCATGAGCAATACAGTAAATCAATATAAATATTTTTGGCCTAGGACACTTGTGATACGCCAAATTAATTTTATGAAATCCAACATATTGTATATAAATCATTTACAAATTATACAAAACACTTATACATTTCATTCAATGGGTAGTCAACATATTATTTGGGCATAAAAAAAATATCCTTAGGCCACATAACTGAACAAAAATATTTTTGGAGCTGCCAACGAGTATATGCATACATATCCCATTGTCAACACTTAATAGAACTAAAATGTTCTACAATTGGTTGGGACCCCCAAGCCCCAATGCGATGATGTGTAGGTCATGTGAAACCTCTTAGTTTAGACCCCCAAACCCTGATGGGGAAAGGATTGGGTCCACATTGTGTTATACATCCAACATCGGGATGATATCTCTGCACTTCATTTTTGCTATGGTATAAACCCCCAACCCTCAATTGGATGAGGGGTGGGTCACACTGTGTGATAAAGTTGTCTGTGCGAGTGTGGTGGTGCAATAATGTGTTAGGGCTTGGACCCCAACCCTTTAGTGCACAATTTTTTAATTTATAAATATATGTTGTGAAATTATTATATATGCAACGCATTTTCATATCACAAATATATTCAGGTATGCCCAGTGGTAATATAATAATGTCATCATCACTAAGCAGTGGAAACTCTTCAGGGATTGGAGCCGTAATCCTAATGGATGATGGGTTGGGTCCACTCTGTTTACAATTTAAATTATAATAACACATATAGGTGGAAAATTTTCAACCACTCGGGTTGCCAATAATATTATATATATATATTATATATAATATATAATATATATATATATATATAAACTAGTGTGTGAGACTACTAATCCATGTGGCATCGCCATGTGGAACAAATCCAAAGCCTCAAGTGCCACATGGAATGCTATTGTTGATGTGGCTAACATTAATACAATATATTTTCTCATTAGCATAAAATTTAATCGAGGTCTTCGATTGACGAAATAATTACGTCGTTAGAAATATCTCATTGAGTTGGAAACAATGATGATATTTATTATCTAATTTTGTAAATTTTTAGAAAATGGCATTTTTTCCATGACCTCATTTTCTTTTAAAACAATAAAAATAAGATTCAACATATTAGTAACACCTTCCATAGCCCACAATATCAAAAGGGGGTGGTAGGTAGTGTTATAGGAATCAAATTATCTTGTATCACTTCCTTCATTCGATGTTCAAATTGTCAACCTGGAAGTTTTTTATGACAATTATGCGATTGGAAGTTGGCCCATGGTGCATTATAAAAACTATCCCTAAGTTGTAGTGATTATCCTCAATAGTTAACTGCTAGGGTGTTGTGTTAGAAATCATGGAAACCGAGACACTAATGAGAGGGGGGGTGAAACAATAGTGTGTAAAAATAACTCTTCACAAATTATACTTATCAAATACTTTAGCAATCACTCTTGTAATCAATCATGTAAATAAAAACATCATTATCATCATCAATCACATGTGCAACATATACATAAGACATCAATCTTCTTTTTATTTCTTTTTTAAATACAATATTCAACTTGATTACATCATTTCCCCACAAGCTTCTACTTTTAGGTTTATTAGATACTACTTACAGGAATTTCTATCCCTGCTTGTTTATCAACCACTAATGAAAGTTACACTTGTCCCTAGAATGAAAATTACCACTTGTTGGCCCTGTTGATCCATCTTTCATCCATTTTCAAAATAAAATCAATAGGCCACTTTTTTCATAAACAATTAAACTGCTCATTTCAACTACTCATCAAAATCACCTTTAAAACACCTTCAAAATTTTCTTATTACTGAAAAAATTACGAAACACCTTCAATAATCACTAATTATTGAACTAATTACCAAACATCTTTAGCAATCACTAATTATTGAAACAATTACCAAACACATCAGCAACATCAATCCTTAGAAATTACCATAAAATCACTTTTGATGAACACACCAAAACACCAATCACCAATTCATTCTCTTCCTTCTCTAACACCTTTCAGACACCAAGATTAGTCTTTGATTCATCTCTGATGCATACCAACACTATGCATATTGTTGCACCAACAACCTCTCACTCACCTCTTCCAATCAACATGGGTGCACTCTTGCACACACCTTTACTTTCCAAATTTGATTTTGCTTATAAAGGAAATTGGACTGATATTTTTACATTAAGACTTTCATTAAATTGCTCCTAAATTCTTACATGAATCTCTTATTTTTTCCTTTTTCCTTCTTCAATTATGGCTTATATTTGTGCACTTCAAGTCTTCATTGACTTGTCACCTGTCTCTGCTTGAGAAATTGAACTTAACTGCTCAATTTACTATTCTAGAATTTGTTAGAGGATTTAGCAGAGGTTCTTATATATTTAGATGGCTACAAATTTGGAGAAACCACCAAATCTGCCACTAAATCTATTCATGTTGATATTTCATTGCCAACTCGTTCATGCATGCTTATTAGGCTTTTTAGCCCTCCTATTATTTTTGGCATAACTGCCAAATTTCATAAGTTGTTAACTAGTTCATTTGTTAGGCTCTAAACCTTTATTATAAGCCCAAACACCAAGCTCCAACTCATTCATTCATTAGGCTCTAATCCTTTTTTATAAGCCCAAACACCAATTTGTCGAATCATTCATCCAAAACACTACCAAATATACATGCCCATGCCATATGCCTTGTGCTTGATTTTAGCCCAAATGCCTTTGTCTTTAGTGCTTCGTTAAATGATAAAACACTCCACAAAATGACAAAAAATCAAGACTATAGATTTGTTTTACAATAATCTCCAAACACCTTTTTTATTTCTTTGCTACCATGTAAAAGTTTCATCCCAGGTGCTTTAAACAACACCAAACATAACTCCATTGGGCATGTTTGCACCTTAAGCCCCAAGGTCTTCGTTTGCATTGAAAATTCATCTACACTCTTACTTCTTTTAACACATGAAAATGCCACAAAAACCATGTCTAGATGCACTCTTTGTGACTTGATGGAATGTCACTTATTGGTCATATTTCTATCTCTCGGCTCTATCATCCCAACAAATTTTACCTCTATGCCTTTGTTTTCCCCCTAGGACTTGCCTTGTGATATTACAATTTGTGTGGGGCCACCTTGCACCCATTCTCATTAGTTGTTGTTCTGTCATAAA
The DNA here is from genome assembly GCA_000404065.3 of Pinus taeda. Lineage (NCBI taxonomy): Eukaryota > Viridiplantae > Streptophyta > Pinopsida > Pinales > Pinaceae > Pinus > Pinus taeda. Next base: position 24,931 of record APFE030008305.1, on the reverse strand, counting down.
GTCGTTCACTCATCCCAATCCTCTGTTAGCCTGAAGGTTCCTCACTATGCTAACTTATGTTACCTCTGGGTCTGAGTATCAAGCTGCTTATTCCAGTGGAACCATCGTTGTAAATGTGAACCAATAAACAACAAGTCGGCCTTAATTTTCACTAACAACTGCCATGTGCACTTGACACTTAATTGGACCACAAATCCTCCACCATGCACTTTATAAACCCTCCGAGATAGAACCTATGGGATGACATCATGCTTAAGTCAACACTCTCATAGGGTGCCTCTACAGTGATGACATGTGCCTATCAAAGAGGAGAGATAAAAGGGTCTCAGGCCTTGTGTTTTTGTGTAGAACTTATTTATAAAATATTACAGGTCTTGGCTAATTTATAACACTAAGCTACACCTTTTCTTTGCATCATATTTCTCATGCTTCACTTTCTTTGGGAATTTGAAACATTCTAGGTTACTCCCACCAAGATTGTATCATCCCTGGTTTGCGTAATCTTGCTTACCTCATATGCATTATTTTTAATCCTTCTAGGAAGGTCCTTTAGAGGTACTCCCACCAGGATTGCATCATCCCTATTTCCCTTCTTTGCGTTGCTCGACGTTCTCTTAGGGAATGCTCATCAATATTATATGTTGTATTAGCTCATCATTTGGCCAATAAAAAATGTTTTCCACCTACAGTTGTCATAGCCATGTCTAACTGGACTTCCTTTAGCCACTATGCAGAAGGCTCTGTCGCATTTGGAAATGCACCAAACCTAAACCTGGTCCAAAATTCCTCTAAACACTATTAGTTGTACAATTTTAAATTTTGGGGTTCTTTCTTTTGGTTGGCCATAACTTTCAATCCAAGAGGCCATTCTTGATCTTCCACATACCACTAGAACACTCTTTTAGATCTATTTCCATATAATGGGTCCCAACTACATTTGAGGTGATTTTCCATACAAGAAATGGCTCCAAAATCTCTTCTCATTAACCAATTAGCTCCACTAATATTTTTCACCAATTGACTTGGAAACATCTGAGATTTGCCACACCTTTTCCATATATGTGTTAATCTTCCTTCTTCTTATAGTCTTCTCTACTTTTTCCACTGAAATACCTTTGTTTGGAAACACCACCATTGACACATGTGACATCAACAACAACTTTGATAATAACAATATATCAATACTTGACATCAATCATAACCTCATTGAAAACATATGGATACCTCTCATCATGTTTGTTTCTTTGGCCATCAAATGATTTTCCTTTGCCATCAATGGAAACATATTCCCAACATGTTTCAACATCAAACTTGGGTTTGTTGCAACACCTTTTCTGTAGCACTAGCCTTTTCATGTTGTGGCAACATAATTGAAGAAATGCGCTCTATTTTATTGTAATAATGGAGTTGCAACACTACACTCTATTGTATTGTAGTTAAATGTTGTAGCACTCAAATTTCTTTGTGTTGCAACAACTGGAGTTGCAACATTTTCTCTTTGATAGTGTTTTAGTAGCAAGATTTGCAACATTTCACCCTAGTTGTGTTGCATCAATGAGGTATCTAGGGTGTTGTAGCAATGTAGGGGTGTTGTTGTAACCTAAAAGTGTTGTAACAACACAAAAGGGCTTTGTAGGAACTTTATGTTGCTTCAAGGGAATTTTTGTGGCCTACCTAAAGTGATTCTCATGGATTCTCATTGATTATCATAAAAGAGGAAAATTATATTCCCAAATACATAATAATGAACATTAAAGTGACACAATCAAAATATAATTGTACCTTGATAAAAAAAAATGTATATATATGGGAAAAATAGGTGATGGGGCGGTATGACAATGGAAAAGGGTAGTCAAAAAGGTGTTGGATGGGTGATAAAAAATAGCCAATTTGGGTGTCTATTGTCTTCCCCCAATTGAAATTATTCCATTTTCCTATCAAACCAAGTAACTATTCTAAATTAGAGAGTGTGTGACTCTCATGGGTAGTGTTGACACCATACTCAACTTTCCCTGCTTGATGGACATGATAGTAGCCCTTTGTCTTTTCAGTCTCCCTCTAACAAGAAACCTAGTCCTTTTTGGTCATGTTATAGTCTTTATTATATTTTGGGGATGGCATCCAGATCATGGGATAGTGGAAATTGAGGCCTAGCCATTGATTTCCTTAACGCATCATGCATTTCATGTATTGATGCATTCTATTTGGCCTACTGCAAGATTAATATGATTGAATAAGTCCCTCAACATATCTTTATTCAAATTGTATCATTATATTGTTTGGTATCCATGTTAATGCCTTCAGAGTGGAAAAAGTGGAGGAATCAACTCACATGACTATTTTTACCGATAGTACCCAGTTTGGCAAAACAAGGTATAAAACCTTCTGAGAGAATTTTGAGGCATAAAATGACAATTTTTGGGGGTAAAAAATAACTAGTTTAGCACAACATCTTTTAATCATATTCTACATACATATACCTTCCAACGGTGCAATAATCACGTCAATCCAACTCTGCATTAAAAAATTATGACATTCAGAAGTTAACCTTCCTATTTTCACCACCATAATTCAAGAGGATGCCATGTCAACCCCAATTATTCATGGAAAGGGGGATATCCACATGATTATGATGTAGAACACTCTAGAAGAGTCTATATTGTAATTCTAGTTAAGAGTTGAGGTAGTCAAACCTAAGCACTAGTAGGTTATCGGGTTATGTTATAACCGAGCCACTAGGGGGAAAAGGGATCCCATTATTTTCAGTGCATTTGTTCCATAGCTAAGAAACATATACGAGAGGGATAAGAGATAGATCACACAAAGAGGATTTGTGCACTATAGAAACCCCTGGGCCACGGGCCCTACTTTTTTGTACTCACAACCATATATCCATTTAGAGAAAGAGAGTGGAGCGACCTCACCATCCAGTTGGGTTTTTCTCCTAAAATGATTTCCTAGATCATATATTTTGTCAGATGTTTATGTGAGATTTCATTTTGTTGTTCTTTATTTTCTGTATAGTTTTCATTGGCATGCATGCACTACTAACAGCAAATCTACAGATCCATAAATCTAATAAAACTATAATAGTGTAGAATTTCATATTTTGAATATAATATTATCAGAGTTATTGTGACAAACCATCCAATGGAATATCCATCGAAATTTATGGATCATATGTCCTATGTGGCTTTCTTCCATTGCTGAGTGAAACCATGCATAATTGTATTTTCCGATACTTCAATTTATGTTTTACAGTGTGTGTTGATTTCTTATCTATTATAGGCCATTAACTTTGCATGTCATCAATATTTCACCCATTTATAATGTGTAATGAGAACATTCTTAGGCCTCAATATTCTTCGTTGATCCATAGATTGCATATAAAGTTACTTTCTACCACCATATGAGCAGTTATCTAGTCAATGTGGTTATTTAGGTAAGACACGAAGGCTCTTAGATGGACATCTCCCATAAAGTGGTTGGAATTCCAAGATAGATCATGATGCAGTAAAATTACATGTTGGAATATCTCACATAACAAGTTCTTTTATTCATTTTTTATTGCATAGGCTTCCAATAAGGTGCTCGAATAAGTAATACCATATGGTTTACTAGGAATTATGGCCTTCCCTTGAAGCCTGACATATTTTTCCTATAAGTGCATGTTCTAGACAAGGAACAATGTCTTACAACCAAATATAATGTGTGAGGAAATCCTTAGGCCTACCATATTCTCGTTTGATCCATAGTTTGCCTCTGAATTTATTTTCTACCACCTTATGAGCAAACCCAGTCAACATGGTTATTTAGGTAACACACAAAGGCTCTCAACTAGACATCTCCCGAAATGTGTTTGGTATTCCAAGCTATATCATGATGCAATAAAATGTCATGTTGTAATATCTCACACAACAATTTATTCTCTTCATTTGTGCTTGCATAATAGGATTCCTAGAAGGTGCTTAGATAAGTAATATCATATGTTTTATTGGTCATTATAGCCTTCCTTTGAAGTGTGATATATTTTTCCTACACGTACAAGTTGTAGACAAGGGAGGGTGCCCTACAACTAAGTGTAGACTCCACCAACAACCTAAGCTAAATCTTTTCAATCTCCAACTTTCCCACTTGTCTCTGGTTTTTGAAGCTTTTCTTTGTCTCTTCTTTCATCCCCTTCCTCTGGTGATCCCATTTAGCTATATGCACCTCTAAGTGTTATGATTACTTCTCCTTGAGGCCTTTTATAGCCTAGAAATGTTCTCAAATGGGAAACACCACTTCTCCATAAGTTTCCATCATCTCTTTCCAGATATATTCCTTGGCTTTTACTCACACATCTGAAAGGTCTATCTAAATAGCCTTATCTTCCATTATATTTGGATTTGTGTGAGTGGATTCTTTAGATGGTTCAAGTTTTGACAACCTCCTCTTAGGTAGGGATTTCATATATACATACATATACCTCTTTCTTGGGAATAAGGTCTTCCTTATCACTTGTGTCAAGGATCCCCATTGTCTAAGAAAGAAAGTATAATCCCTCATAAGATTGATTTCCGTTATTTTGGCCTCTAAAATTATGATTTTTATCTACAATTCCTTGTTTTTCTTCTCCAATAATTTATTCTTCGTAACAATAAATGAATTCAAAGCAGTAAGGACATTGTACCTATAGGTGTTTTCTTATTTTTATCCTTGTAGATATTCCTTGGGCTATAAAAAATAGAAATAGTCCAAGGATTTGTGATTTCTTCTGTATTTCTACTTCCACACTTGATGTTCCATTGTCATTCCTCTTGAGTTGTATTAGAATATTCCTACAATATTTCATATGTTGGTTCTTTTATTGTATCAAGGGCTTCATTTTTTCCTTCTTCCATCCCTGTTGGTTCTTGAGGTTTAGTAGAGTCGTTTCTTTCTTCAATTTCCCCTATTGGTTCTTATGTTTTAGTTGGCATTACCTCTTCTTCAACCTGTGATGCAATAGGTACTTCCTCCTCCATCATTTCTATAGCAAGTAACCCCTGTTTAATTGTTGTTGGTTCTTTTGTTGCAGTGGGGGTTGTTACCTCTTCAAAATATGTTTATGTTGTAGTAGGTATCTCAACTTATTCTTCCACCCCTGTTGGTTCTTATGTTGTAATAGGGTTACTGAATGTAGGTCTCTTTATCATTTTCCTTAATCTCTTTATTGGAGGTTGGATTCCAGTGATCTCCATATCACTTCCATGGCCTCTGATAGCTTCTTCTTCATGTGACTGCAACTCAATAGTTATTTTTTCTTCAAAAGTTGTAATAGTTGCCTCATTCAGGGTTGTGGTAGTTCTAGTTTCACAATAGTTGCAACCTTTAGTGGCGTTGCAGTAGGTGCAACTTCTAGTGGAGTTACAACAGTTTCTCCTTTTATTTATGGAACTTCAACTACCTTAGTAATCTCACAACATAATTCTAGTTGCAGCCTTCTCTCTAGAGTGCAAGATCCACTAAATATTTTATCACATAGTGATGTGCAAGAAAATCCTTTAGCTGACTAGACTTTTGAATGCTAGTGGCCACTTGTTGGAGTGTCATCTAGAGGAAGAAGGGAAGGTTGACCAATTGTTGATGCCTCAGGTGGTCCAATAGCCTTAAATTATTCCAATAAGCAACCAATGGCCTCCCTCACATGTAAATTATCTTTGGACAATGAAAGTTATTTCTACCTAGGGTTCCAACAGATATTTCATGTCGAATTTATTACCTTTCTTTACCAAACCCTTTCGTGGCTTGAGGAAATGCTCCATTAACTCTAATTTTGGATTTTTTCTAAAATACAACCATTCTCTAATTTGTGGCATCCTAGAAACTATTTCTATGATGTCTTTGTCTAGCTATACCATCATCCCCCCTACCAAAGATTAATTCATCATGCTAGAAATTGAGTCCAAACTCAAGGGAAACGGAACCATAATACCCCTGTAATTACTTTACATACCCAATCCATCCAACTTCCTGCAAAAATTCCCAAATGTTATTGTAATTAAGTAATAACAGGGTCACTATGGGCTCTTTGTTCTTGGATGAGCATCCCATCATTCATGTTGAAAGTTCAAACAATATACTAGTCACAAGTTCAAATGAACAATTTTCTAGGGTGATGGATACTAATTAAGATAATGCAATCATAGGTTGATGGTGTAGATTGTGCCATGTGATTGTGGAAGTGATGGAGTTTTATCACAATTGGTTCATGCAATCTTTTCTAGGTAAGTGAAAATAATTTTCATTAATTCCATTCATTATCCAAAGCAAATATGTACATTTCACTACTTAACATGAATTGTCATCGTTTCCAAGGCTGACAATGATAGGTTTTCATATCCCATATCCTTTTATGATGTCACTTGTATCAAAGAACAATTGTAGTCCCTACTAGTAGGGGTGTTGCAATAATATTTCAAATTATCATTGTAGTAATTGTAGAAACAACCTGGTCATAAGGTTGGTGGTGATTTCTTGCAACATGGTCATTGTGTTGGCCTTGACGGTGTTGCAACATGGGTGTGGAATCCACTTGTATAGAGGAAGTGTTGATTTTTCAAGTGCAATATATACAAACACTTAATTTTTGAAACTGATAAATACTTCCAATGATGTAGAGATTATTTTAGCACTTCCAGATTATCATTAAGAAATTACACTTTGGAAATTCAACCATAAAAAGTAGTATGATAGTAGAGATCACAATGCACAAATACAACACAAGATTTAACCTGGGAAAACCCACTTGGGTGGAAAACACAACAACCTTTTCCTTAGAGAAATTCTTCAATTCAACAAGAGATACATCTAATTATTCTATTCAAACACAAAGTCAAAATGACTAGCAATATAACCTTAGTCAAACTTGGTCAAACTACCCACAAAACTAGACCCCAACAAGTCATGTAAACTTCTAGTTACTCATGTGCACTTCTTGTTACTCATGCAAGCTTCCTGTGACTCATGTGTAGTTCCTATGACTCATGCACAACTTCTTTGGCTCGTGCGCAGTTCTTGTGACTCATGTGTACTTCCTATTCTCTTTCTCCTTCACATATATAAATAAAATAATAGATAATGGATGATCCAAATTGTGTGTTAAGAGGATGAATTCAAGTTCCTTATTTATATTCTTCTCGAAGATCGAATGGGTACTACTTCAACCGGGGCTGACTTAACTTGATGGAGGGCCAACTTGATCATCTTGGATTCAAAAATTCAAAAGTTTATGTTTTGAAACCAACATGAATAACATGTATTATATTTGTCATTACATATATTTCAAGGGAAAAAATATTAATTATTAAGATTGGCCATAGCTACAAAATTCAACACTCCTTCTTAGCTAGGGAAGTATTCATAATGACTATCTAGATGTTCTCTTATTCACAAAATTCTATAGTAAAAGGTTGAATGAGCTAGCTATGTTGATGTATCTATCCACTAACTGTGGAAAGCATCTTGCATGAGCATCATGCTCAACAAATCGTCACTTGGATTCATTCACCAATTATCCAAATCGTCACTTGGAACCTATTCAACACTTATGACCTATGGTGATACCTTGCACTATTTCCATTCCCATATGCTAATTGATTGGTAACACTCCTTCTCAATGCTAGAGGTACTCACCCACCCACCTGGGGAGCACTCTAGACCTTGATGCTCTCTGGGACATTCTCCCTAGCCACATTTCGTGGCCTTGGTCAATAATTTGACATGTATATATTATGACCTAGGGAAAATGTTTATCCCTTGATGCAACAACATCAACACTCCCTCTACCTGAGGAAAATATTCTCAACCATTCGCTTGTCCTTGGAGTGTAAAAACTTCTCAAGCTTTTCCCTGAAGTGTACAAACTTTTCAAGCTTATCCCTAAAGTATAAAAACTTCTCAAGGTTTGTTGAACCTCAAAAGTACTCTTTCCATAGCAACCCTTTTCATTCTTTTTCCTTGTTTTTCCATGAGAAAGATGCATTCTCATCACCATTGACCAATATATACTATCTTAAGGAGGACATTTAGTGATTTACATATTATGCATTTATGTTTTTCTGATTGAAAAAGTTTTTGTATATTAGCTATGGAATGCAACCTATTCTGCAGCTAATCGGTTGTTCTGTAGCTACCTTCATGCTTTAACATGTTCTAGTGTCAGAAGGAGAAATTAACTACATGGGCAGCTTGGAAATCATTGTGACATGGACCCTATCCTATTCACTTAGCCCAGGTCGACAAGGAAGTTGGTATAAGACTACGGTCAATGGAGAAGTCAAATGTAGAGACGAAGGTAACATGACTCTATTTCGTGGTTAACTAACACGTTGCACAGCAATGGGAAACGTTATACGAAACAACTACCTGAACCTACAGACTCGAACAACCACCTGTGCAACCGAATCCAACATCCACCATATTGGATTTATTTCTCCAGTAGCCGAGGAATAAATTCCGTGTACCTGTCTTCTACGTGTTTTGACTATAGCATATTTTTTCTCCACAAACAATTGTATGGTTTTCTTATAAATACCTTTGTAAAGAACCAAGAAAGTTAAGTAGTGATAGTAATAGTTTTATTGTGAAATCAAGTTCTGAACTCTGTAATTTATGGGCATTTTGTGTCCTTGTTTCTAATATGAAGACCGCATGTTTTATGAGAATCTGAAGGAGTTCTCTTGGAGTTGATTGAGCAAGCATAGCCTAATCAGTTGCAGAGAACCCCTGCACTAAAGAAGGTTTCATTTCATTTTATTTCTCTTCTTCCTGTTAACTGTAAATTCATCATTTCCTTTCACAATTTTTATAACCATTTTCTTGCTAAACCATGTTTATAATGCAATTTTCATCATTTTCTTATTAACAATGTTCATAATTTAGAGTAGCTTCCATTTTCTTGATCTCTTTCTAGTTTTTATCAGTAGTTAGAAGATGAAATTCAGTAATGTAATTTAGTTTACTTCATTCACTGTTTTGCTAAGTTTAACTGATCAATGTCATTTATTGTCTTTGCCATTTTTAAGTTTGTTAACTCATGGTGTTAATGAATGTTCCTAGAAAAACCCTTAAAGTTGATAATTCATCCTAAACTAAGTGGTTGAGCATTTCATTTATGCAATGAGTCTTTGCTGCATCTCTGTATTTTCTTTCTGTTAGATTAATGAAGTACAGAATTCCTCAAATGTCATCCCAAGGAGATTTCCTCCCAAAATTGAGGGGCAGAGTAACTAAGTATTTCATTTAGTTTTATTTCTGTAACTAGTTAGGCATCAGTTGCAATTTTCACTTTCAGATCTTAATTCATGATTTGGAAATAATGGTAAAACAGGAATAGAAACTATGTTTTCACTTCTTGCTTAAGCTTTGCTTCCAAGTCTTTCTTAGCTATGTTTTCATTTCTTTATTGAAAGCTCTGTTTTTATTTTGAGTAGTCCTTACAAAAGTTAGATTTAAGATTCTTGGATAATTACACTGTAAATCATTAGGTGTTAAAACACCAAAAATCCCCAAAACAATATAAAACACAAAAAAATGAAGTAAAAAGGGTTATCTAGCACAAACAGTGCACTACACTTCATCAATTTAAGATACCCGGATTGATAATTTATGTAGAGCAATTTAGGACACTAAATTGACCAAACAAGGTTGTCCCTAATTATACAAACTTCTCAAGCTTGTTCCTGAAGTGTAAAAATTTCTTAAGCTTTTCCCTTAAGTGTATAAACTTCTCAATCTTGTCCCTAAAGTATAAAAACTTATCAATATTTTCCCTGAAGCGTACAAACTTCTCAAGCTTGTCCCTGTAGTATACAAAATTTTCCCTAGGATAGAGGCTTTGTGAGAATCTCAGCAACTTGCTTGAATGTAGAAATGTATTGGAGCCTCACGGCTCCCTTTTACCATGTCAGATACTTGATCTTAATTTTCTTTAACCTATCAATATCATTGTCTTATACACCTGATCAAACGATCCTATGAGTAGCTTCCAAAGCCACACTACTTAACAACTTGTCAAACTAGTTGTAATATACTTGGCCTTTGTAGTCTTGATTGTATCAGATGTTTTCTTCCTACCCAAGAAAAACCCAAACCAAATAATCATTTCGATGTGCTTTTTTTGTTTTCAAAACACACTTCCCAATCTAAATCTGTATATCCTTGTAGTTGCTTCCTTCACTGGAACCATCATAATGACCGCTTGACAATGAAGCAGATCATGATGTAGAAATTTGGCTACTCCCTTTTCCACTTAGCTTCTCCATATTATTTATCATGGAAGTGGCCATGGATTGGTTGTTCATCTTCCCAAATATCTAAAGGATCGTGATAATATGCTTACCCAACTTCTACCATACTTCTAGTTCTAATAAGTAATGTATTCCACCAAGATCCTTCATCTCAAACTCAAATGTTAACTCCCTCTAGGAATGAAGCAGCGCTTAGCTGCTCCCTCTATCACAGAAGAAAATCATCTTTCCACTGTTTCTCCCTCTATCATGTAATTCCTTATTCTTCCATTAGAATCAATTCGTACAATAACAAGATCAACCAAGACTCATCATATATCCATCAATCCATGAATACCAAGCCCAATGTGCCCACTTAAGATCATACAAAGTTTTCTTTAGTCTACAATCATGAGACTTCTTATCATGTATGTAAAATCTATTAGGTATCTCTATGTACACATCTTCTTCCTCAATTACTCCATTGAGAAAAGTGATCTCTACATCCACCTTGTGCAATTTTCAAACAAATAGAAATAACAGTTCTAAAAAAAGTGTACCTGGTGCTTCTCTATATTTCCATATTCCACATACAGCAGCGCCCAATCTCCTAGCTGGAATTGTTTGTCATTGAGGTGCCGGTCATGCCATACCTTCCTCTGAAGCTGAATCACTTTTTAGTGGAGGAGGGCCTGCATTCAGAGTTCGTCTAACCCATTCAGCTGCATTAACCTTTCTTGTTGAGAATGGTTGAGATCTAGGTCTAGCTGAGCTGCCATCCTCAATGTGTTGTATTCAAACTCAATTGACAGCAAAGTTCTCTTCCCATAGACCAACTCATAGGGTGTGAAACTAGTTGTGGTCTTCCAAGTGGTGTTGTAGGCCCAAGTGGCCTCAACCAGGCGATCTGCCCAATCCTTTCTGCTGCTACTCACCACCTTAGTCAAGATCCCCTCTAATGCTCTATTGGTGACTTCCACTTGCCCATTCGCTTGAGGATGATATGGGGTGGAAGTCCTATGCTTGATCTTGT
>APFE030008300.1:0-43481 GCA_000404065.3 Pinus taeda | reverse complement strand
TCCTTTTTTAGAAGCTTTGTCATACCATTAGAGTTGATTATCTTTCCTGGTTTCCCTGTAATACCCCTTAATTCAACTTCCTTTCCTTCCATAGAAAATTTGATGAAAATTTCTTGAAAATTAAACGCTATTGTACCCAACGATTGTAGCCATTGGACTCCTAATACAACATCAGCACCTCCCATTGGAATGGAAAGCATTGGGCTAGTTAATACATATTCTCCCATGGATAGCTTGACATTATGGGATTTTCCAGAGCAATTTATTGTTCCTCAATTTGCAATCATCACTTGACACTCTGGTGCTGGATATAGGAAGCAATTCAATTCTTTTGCTACCTTACAATGAATAAAATTGTGGGTACTTCCTGAATCAATCAACACTATTACCTTTTTCTTCTTGATGGTTTGAGGAGTGGTAATTCCTGACAATGCATTACAAGATATGGTCGGATTTATTTCTTCTTTATCGAGGCTTTGTTCCTGGAGTATATCCTCTTCTTTTGACCTTTCTTGCTCCTTTTCTTCTTCCTCTTCACAATCTATGTAGAATAATTTCTTCTCAGCACACTTATGACCTTTAGTGTATTTCTATCACAACTGTAACAAAGCCCTTTTGCTCTTTTTTCTTCCAATTGATGTGGTGTCAACCTTATAGGTTGTGGAAGACTAGGGACAACACTTCCGTCTTTATAGTTGTGAGTGGTATGCTTCTTGGTTGCCATAATTTTGCTTTCCATTTTTCTTGCTAACCTGAATGCCTTCTCTAATGAATCAGGTTCCCAAAGGCGAACATCATGTTGGATATTATCCTTTAAAGACCCTATGAACACATCAATCCTATGCTCCTCTGGAATATCTTTTACCCTTATGTTCAATTTTTGGAACTCCTCAATGTGCTCCATTATTGAACCCTTTTGTTTGAGACTTATCAATTGACTAAAAAAAGTGTTTCTTTTTGTATCCTCATAATGTGCTATCAATTCTTCCATAAAAATTGCCCAAGTGATAAATTTTTTACGAGAGCAAAGCCATTGATACCATACAAACTGATTTGGTTCCAAATATAAAGTTGCAATACATACCTTTTGTGTGTTTTGCACATTATTGAGATGGAAAAATTGCTTCATCTGTAGTATCCATGTTGCGGTATCCTTGCCATCAAACTTCCTCATATCGATTTTTGGAATATGATGGGTCTTTGATCCCACATTAGAGTCTATGGAATCATGATTAATATTTCTTTTGTTCTCATCATGAGTTTCCTTTACTACCCTTTCACCCTTATTGACCATTTCTTGTAGCAGCTTACTCATATTTATCTTCAATTCGTCCATGTCTGTCTTCAAATCTGTCTTCAAATCGCCCATGTCTATCTTCAAATCTATCTTCCAATCGTCCATCCTAGCTTCCATGCCCCTTATCTTAGATTCCATGCCATTTATCTTAGCTTTTGTTAGATTTTGTGAGGCTAACATTTTTTGCACTTGGTCTTGTAATTTTGATATATCATGTAGCATTTCTTCCTCTTCTTCATGAGTCATGCTAGAGATTTCAGGTTCCTTACTAGGTGTTTGCATTTTCTTTCCTCGGGGCATCAGTTACCGATAATAATGCTCTACTAGCCCTTTGAATTCCTTCCAAATAAATTTTCTAACCAACCTTAAGCAAACATTTTAAAAAATATACACACCTTTTTTCACTTTGTAGGAGCTCGATATTGCCTCTGATGTATCTCTATAATTTTGGATCATCCAGTTCTGAAATTTTGACTAGTCGTATCCCTCTATGTCCTCTTTCCAATGCCACCAGTCTAACCCCAATTGGATTCTCCAATGAAGAGTTATGCCAAATCTCCCACAGTGACCTGATTATAGACTAATCCAGTAGAGCGAACTTGTACGACGTTCCACGAGTCACTGTTTCGACCTCTGGCTCTAAAAAATATATAGAAGAAACTACAGTCTGTCCTCTTTCTGTACCTTTTTATGAAATTGCAATCCAATGCTCAGAGAAACAGTTATGATGAGTTTCCCCAAGTCACCTGTTTGGAATGTAATTCAAGAGTCTGCAAAAAGATCAACTTCCTCAGATCATATCTCTGCAATTATAGCACAAAATGCTCTGAAATTCGGACCCACGATTTAGCACAATGTCTTCTCAAATGGGTTTTTTTCAACTTCTGAAACGTCACAAAAAAAAGCTATAGCGAAAATGCCACGATGACCTGTTTGGAGCAGCGAAACCCTAGAATCCAAAGATCTGATACCAAATGTTATGAAACTAGCTCAAGAAAAGATAGAAAAGATAGATCAAACGCCTTAGAATTCAGCCTCTTCGAGGGGGAACCTCCTTACATTACATAAATGAACAATTCTTGGATGATACAAATGAAAAGACCTCCTTTCTATATATAGGAGTCTAAGGGGTCATAATATAATCAGAGCCTACATAACAATAATAATGTAAGGGCACAATAATAACAATAGTGGGCTTCTATGGGCACAATAGGGACACAACAATATTAATAAGGGGTACAACTACGATAGTAATGGGGTAATCACTAGTATTATGGGGACCCAACAAAATCCCTTATGGTTGAGACCTTAGATTAAGAGCCACCCACTAGCTCACTCTATCGTGAGCTCATGGACACTCCATGCTTCATTGAAAAATACATAACATATGCATGGCCAAATTTATACAGATTACCCTAAAGGTTCAATTGACCTCCATATGGCCTAGACTCAAAAATATATAGATTTGTTATAAATCTTTTTATGCATAAGGTCATCTCCCATCTCTCTATATTTCCATGTGTAGAGGTGTTTGAGTTAATTATGAAACATTATAACCTTGAAGAAGCCATGATTAGGGAAAATCACTAAAATTCCATTGCTCATTTGGTGCCTTAAACTCCAAGATGTATTACAAACTCCTCAAGGAAAAAAGTGTTGGATGATGATTAGCTAGCATGTTTCAAGATCGTACCCATAAAGCTATTAAAGACATGGTGGGCCAAAAATGTAACCTTCAGGTCTTGGAAAAACAAGGAGTATCCTACTAATCTACTAAACATTCCCTTTCAAATGGTAAATTCTTTTATGGAGTGTTGAAATATGGCAACAAGAATATTCCAATTTAATTTGTCCTTGAATTAAATTGTGAATTAAAATTGAATTTAGCCTTAAGAGCTACTTGGAAACAATTAGTTTATTTATTTTAAATTAATTAGTTGGATAAATTCAAGTTAGAAGTATTTTTTAAGTCATGCAAGAGTTATCCCTTAAATTAAGGAGATAAGATTGAGTTATATTTGAGTTGTAATTAGTTAACTCAATTTACTGAGTTAAATCTAGTTAAATTACTTCCAAACTATTTGAGGAACTAATAGTGAGTTAACAGTCAGATGATGCATTAATGCACTCAACTAGTGCTACTAAAGTTAATTGAAGATTTCATCATCAGAAACTCGTGCATGTCATTTATGAGAAATACCCACTTGAGATTAATTTTCAAGGATAGTGTACTATTAGTTGCATGTGTTTTCTCATGGAGAAAACTCATGCATGCAGTCAAGGACTTATCCTTGAGGATTGCGTAGTTTTGAAGGTTTGGTTTCCCACTTGGTAATAGGCTAATCATCCACAAGGAAAAGTGCAAGGAAATAGGATCTTGGAGGGCTGAGAGGAAGGCTAGAGAGAAGCCAAGATTTCCTGTGAGCATCTGTGAGGATTGTATTGAGAGGTGACTAGCTATGAGAGATAAGGCTTTCTATAATTCATATGTATTTCCACCATGTATGATAATACAATAGTGTGGGGTTTTTATCTGAGACTTTCCCCATAGTATTTTCATGTGTATTGTGCCATTGATTCTTCTTCTTCTGGTTATATTATTCATCTCAATCTTTAAGCTTCTGCAAATTGATAGTAGAAGCAGGTTATAGCATTCTACTTTGATTTAGATTGCATTATTGTCTTAGCCTATCATAGATTTTCTACATGGTATCAGAGCTCTGAATAGTATACTGAGAAGAGAATTCAAAGTTTGAAGTTTGGGGTTGCAAGCGCAAATTGAATTCATATCATACTTCAAGGTTGTTCAATGGCATACTTTTCCTTGAGACTCGAGTATGCCTTGGAATATAGCTCGAATTACATAGCATGGAAAGATAAAATGGAGGTTGTATTAGAAGACAATGGCTTGAAGGAATTCATTGATCAAGAAATACGAAAGCTAGCTTCATCTAATGCACAAGAGTTGACTGAGTGGAAGAAGTGTCTGGCGAAGGCAAGACGGATCATCCTTGATGGAGTTTGATACCATATTGTCTTGAGTCTCCATGGGAAGGATACTCCATTTTCAATGTGGAAGACATTGAAGGACCTCTACCAGAATAGTAGTGACCAAAGGAAATTGGTGGTCAAGGATAAACTTTGAAGAATCAAGCTGGAGAAGGGAGATATTATTTCCACATATCTTAACAATCTCACCACCTGTAGAGACGAGCTTGGTAGTGTGGGAATAACTACTATCGATGGTGATCTAGTGAGCCCCACTCTCCTTGGCCTTGCAAAGAGTTGGAATAGCTACCATGACTCTATGAATGGAAGGGATAAACTACCGGATTGGGAGTGACTGTGGTCATATCTTATGCAAGAGGATATCAGGAGGAGCACAGGAGATGGTTCTTCATCCAAGAATGATGATGAAGAAAATATGGCCTTAGCAAGTAAGGCAAGGAAAGGGAAGGGGAAGGCTTCCCAATTCAAATCTTATTCTTCTCACGGAGGGGAGAAGGGTGACATGTCTAAAGTAAGATGCTTTAATTGTCAGAAGATAGGACATTATGCAACTAATTTCCCATCGAACAAGTCCAAGAAGGGATCCTCGGAAGGTTCAGAAGGTGAGGCATTAGCCGCTCAGTTCGAAATGGACTTTACCCTCATTGCATGCATCGTGTCATTGATGATGGGTTGTGTCTAGTATCTTGATAGTGGAGCCTCATTGCGTGTGACCAGTGATAAAAATTTATTCAGTTCCTTGGAGGAGAAAGGCCTCAATATGTGCATAGAGATGGGTGTACGACAGAAGGTATAGTGTTTCAAGAGTGGGCACGATTGCTTTTCAGAAGGAGCATGGAGCTCCTCTCATGTTGATAGATGTGATGTATGTTCTTGGACTAAAGAAGAACTTGGTATCGGTCGTGATGTTGGAGGACAAAAGCTACGATGTTGTCCTCAGTAAAGGAAAGACATTCCTAAGACACATAGCCATGGGTCAGACCAAGAGGATAGGGATTTGGGTGAAGAATCTCTATAAACTAGAGGTAGATGATTGTGTAGCATTGAGTACGAAAGCAAAATTGGTGTAAAGCCAAGACATTGGCGAGTTGTGGCACAAGTGGTTGGGCCATTTGTATCATGTGGCTTTGAAGATAATGCAACAAATATCTACAACACTTCCCAAAGGTAAACTTGAGCAAGTTGACACATGAAAAGGTTGTACCTTGGGAAAGTACACTGAGTCTTTCTTTCATGATCAAGACAATTTAGCAGACGCTATCTTAGAGTGAGTTCATACTGATTTGTGTGGACCATTCTCGATGGCATCCATAGCAAAGCAAAGGTATTATGTGATTTTCATTGATGACTATTCTTGTAAATGTTGGATTTATTTCATGCAGAAGAAGGACCAAACTTTCACAATGTTTTGTGAGTTCAAAGCTTTGGTCCAGAAAGGTTCAGGGAAGAAGATCAAGGCCTTGAGAAGGGACAATGATGGAGAATATGTCTCTCAAGAGTTTAAGGACTTTTGTGCAGAAGAAGGAATTAAAAGAGAGTTGACGACACCTCATAACCCATAGCAGAATGGGGTGGCTGAGAGGAGGAACAGAACTATTTTAGGGGTAGCATGGGCAATTTTGCATGACCAAGGCCTACCACTTCACTTGTGGGCTAAGGCATGCACACAATGGTCTATTTTCAGAATAGAAGTCCCCATCACATACCTGGGATGAAAACACCAGAGGAAGCTTTCTCCGGTAAGAGACCATATGTGGGTCACTTCAAGATCTTTGGCTTGTCAGTATATTTTCATGTGACAAAGGATGCATGGAAAAAGCTTGAGTTGAAAGTAGAGTTGTCGAGTACACTGATACACCTCAAAACTATCATGTGTACTTGCCTACTAGTTGGAGGATAGTGGTTCGCAGAGATCTCAAGCTTGATGAGTAGAAGGCCTTGTGAGTTTCCCTTGAGAGGGAGCTCCAACTACAGCCTATGGAGGAACTGTTGGTTCCTATGGAGGAGGAGCCTCAGAATGATGTGAAGTAGCCGCATGCATAGGTTCCAAGAGTGGAGACATCCATTGAAGTAGAGTCTTCTAGATATGGACGGAAGCACATAAGAGAAGCTAACAGATTGTTGGAGGATGCGAGAGAGAATGTGGGAGTACCATCTTCTCAATGCAGACAAAGGAGGTCACCTAAGAGGTGCACTGGATACATGGACCTTGCTCAGGAATGTGTTGAGACCGAGCCATCTACCTTTGTGGAAGCAGTGTAGTAGCCGATTTGCATTGACTCTTTGGTGGAGGAGTATGACTTTATAGTTTATAACATTGTTTTGGATTTTGTTCTAAGATCGGAGAACAAGTCAGTTGTGAGTTCCCATTAGCTTTACAAGGTAAAGCAAGCTGCTGATGGTAGTGTGGAGAAACATAAGGAAAGATTTGTTGCCCGTGGCTTTTCACAGGTCGAGCGAGTGAAGCTACAGGCTTGCACTAATGCAGATTGGGTAGTGAGTCCATCAGATTGGAAGAGAACATCAAGAGGGATTTTCAATCTTGGGTCAGCAGAAGTTTCTTAGTAAAGCAGGAAACAGAGGTCGGTTGCACTCAACTCGATAGAGGCAGAATACATGGCTGCAAGTCAAGCAGCATGTCAAGCCATCTGGATGTGGAAAATCCTAGTTGGTCTCTTTGATTAGAGGATGGATCCAACTATGATCTATTGTGATAACCAAAGTTGTATCAAACTCTCTGAAAATCCAGTAGTTCGTGATAGGTCCAACAACATCAACATTCGGTATCATCACCTCAGATATTGTGTAGTGAGGAGGATCACGTTGTTGCGATATATTTCAACAGAGGAGCAAGATACTGAAATTTTGACAAAGGAATTGTCAAAGTGTAAATTTGAGTTCCATAGAGACAGGATCGGGGTGGCAGATAATCCCTTTCTTGTTGAGAGGGAGTGTTGAAATATGACAACAAGAATATTCCAACTTAATTTTTTCTTGAATTAAATTGTGAATTAAAATCAAATTTAGTCTTAACAACTACTTGGAAATAATTAATTAATTTATTTTAAATTAATTAGTTGGAGAAATTCAAGTTAGAAGTCTTTTTGAAGTCATGCAAGAGTTATCCCTTAAATTAAGGAGATAAGATTGAGTTATATTTAAGTTGTAATTAGTTAACTTATTTTACTGAATTAAGTCAAGTTAAATTAGTTCCAAACTATTTGAGGAACTAATAGTGAGTTAATAGTCAATTCATGTGTTAATGCACTCAACTAGTGATACTCCAGTTCATTGAAGATTCCCTCATCATAAACTCATGCATGTCTATTCTGAGAAATACCCAATTGAGATTAATGTTCAAGGATAGTGTACTATTAGTTGCATGTGTTTTTTTATGGAGAGAACTCATGCATGCAGTCAAGGGTTCATCCTTGAGGATTGCATAGTTTTGAAGGTTTGGTTTTCCACTTGGTAATAGGCTAATCATCCACAAGGAACAACGCAAAGAAGTAGGAGCTTGGAGGGCAGAGAGGAAGGCTATTGAGAAGCCAAGATTTCCTATGAGCATCTGTGAGGATTGTTCTGTGAGCTGGCTAGCTGTGAGAGCTAAGGCTTTGTATAATTCCTATGTATTTCCACCATGTATGATAATAAAATAGTGTGGGGTTTTTATCTGAGACTTTCCCCAAAGTATATTCATGTGTATTGTTCCATTGATACTTCTTCTTCTGGTTATATTGTTCAGCTCGATCTTTAAGCTTTTTCAAATTGATAGTAGAAGTAGGTTATAGTATTCTGCTTTGATTTATATTGCATTATCGGGTTAGCCTATCACAAATTTCTAGACGAAGGATAAGTTCCATTAAAGTACTCTGCAATGGTTGAAGGCATATTTTCCAATGGGCCTGGCATCCTCTATCTCTCCCTAAATAAAGGATAAAAGCTTAGTTCTTCATAGCCTCTTACCTCTTAAATATTTTCTATGTGAAGAACAAATTCCTAGCAATGGGTTCGCATGGGAAATTTTAGGAGGAGCTAGTCCACATCTGCTACAAAGTCCTCTAGGAATCTCACTACATCTTGTCATACACCAAAATTTTCCATGACTTCTTGGAACCCTATATGAAATGATTTTACATTTATCTACTTCGTTCATGTCTCAAAGGGTGAGGAAAGTGATTTCCATAGTTTTTGACTAGCTTGTTGATTAAGATGACACATATATGAGGATTTTTGCCTTGACCAAGCCTCCTCGCCTCTTTCCCAATTTTGTAAAGAACCGAGTGATATTACAGAAAATAACATATCATGTATGCACAAGACTACGTTGAGTACTCTTATGATACAATAAGTATCCATGGCCACACATGCCAGTGCAGCTAGTCTCTTATAATTTGAAGGATATGAAAGAGGCTACAGTAGAATGTGATAGCATGAGAACCTTCCATTTTGAGGATTTGAAGTTTCACAAATAAGATCCCAAAATTACAGTAAAAAATCATTGCAACAGATGTAATATAGGTGTAACTAAAAATTAAATGCATGATCTTAGTAATAGAAACATAAAAATTCCTTAATTTTTTCAGATTTCAATTTTAGAATAGCTTATAATTCCTCTAAAAGAAAAAGGAGAAAGATCAAGTTAAGAGATGAGTGCTTTCCTAAAACAAAATTGCCTAGAAATTAATCGATATAGTTTCATAGGGGAAGACATTAAAATGGGAGAAATAAGAAACTTGGATAGCCCAATAAATAGAGATCAAGTAGAAGGAAGAGGAAAATATGAGAAGGTAGAAAGAAAAAAGGAGAAAGGTGGAGGAATAAAACAGAAAATAGGAAGAAGGTGAGAGGACTCAAAAACAAGAAGTTGAGGCTAGGGCTAAGGATGAAGGTATCATGGGTTATTAGGAATGATTGGAAGAAGATGCTCACTAGAGGACAACTTCAATGGACATTGAACTAGTTTAACTTGTAACTCCTATCACGGGTTATCACATACTAGTCTCAAAGATGTGCATCTTTCCAATCAAGAAGAAGAGAGTGGTTAACCCTGGTAGATTCAAATATCATCACAAACTAAATAGGACAGTGGAGCATAGGGAGAAAACCATGTCAACTCCTCATATGTCTCTACTATTATGAAACACAGAAAGGCCCATTATGCCAAAAACTACAAAATATCCACTTGTTATGGACTTAGTAGGCACAAAATTATCTCAATACAACTAGACAAATGTGAAATACTTTTTTGAATACTTGAAGATAAAACATGGTTTTATAACATAGCTAAAGGAGAAAGTTAAACAATTTAAGGTTGACAATAGAATGCTAAAAAAGGATGACACTAACATGGAGGATTACAAGTCTTATGCTTCCAAAGTGAATGAGTATTAAAATACCATGGTTAAATAGGTTTAGAAGTGCCTCAAAAATCTCCAAAATATCTCCATCAATATACTACCACTCTAGGAATTGGATAACGAAACACGTTCTCAACTCTAAGGAGTACACAATATTGTGAACTAGGTGGACCAATGGACCAAGGAATATCCTCTATCCCCACAAGAAGTCCCTAGGATAATTGAATAAGGACTATTATATGAAACCATTATTATAAATAAATCCTTGAAGATTCAATAGAATATGGAAAGGGACATCTTTAGGTTTGTAGCTTGGTACTAGAAAAATTATTCCTCAGTTGAGAGATCAATTAAGATGAACGTGTTGCTAACTATTGGGGCCCAAGTAGAAGATAATCTAGATGAAGAAGTGGACATTGAACTAGGAGGCTACAATATGAATGGGTATCTTAAATCAAAGAGTGTGAGGTCTAATTGGGACCTCAATCCATGGAAAACCCATGTGACTATTGCTAAGTAATTTATCCATGTTAACATCTATTTCAGTGCTAAATTAAGGGCTTGCAGGGAAGTTGTATTTGTCTAAATGGTTGGTTTTCAATATGTGTGCATTGAGGTGAACCATATTGGCATTGATTTGCCAAGCTTAAGATGAGTCCCATGGTTGTTGTAGTATTTTTAAGAGAATAATCATAGTAGCAGGCTCAATGTATAAGCCATAAAAAGATGAGTATGATGGTTGAGAGTCTCATATATTGGAGGATATTATGCCTTAGGTGTTTAGCACATATGATCATGGGTGTGGTATAGTTGGTAATTGCTTGGACAATTCTTTCCAACAGTATGCTAGAGTCGGAAAATATCCCCATGATTTAAAAGTCATGGTCAGTCAAACTAAGGATTGTAAAGGCATAGGAATAGTGTCTAGAAGCCCATAAATTAAGCAAATTATTTAAAAGAGATTTGGCATAACATTGAGCTAGGGTAGTTGGAACAATTCCTGGAAACCCAAAATCCCAGAAACCTATTGAAAACAAGTGGAGGTTGCTCAGAAGCCCAGAATCCGAGAAGGTTAGAAGTCTATAAGCTATTATAATTAAGTGTCAAGCATTGCAATGGGACCAATAGGAAGAGGTCTGTAGAGAGACCAAAAGGTGGAAAGTGGGTTAAGCCCAAAACCTCCAATAGTAATCTCCAAATGAAGAGGAGCAAGCATTGGAAGTAGTGCATACAAGTGGGCCATACCTGCAAGCATCTAAGAAGTATGAAATCCATTTTATAAAATGTTACAAGCATGTGGGCATCCCGACTCCATCTATATAGTGAAGTGTGTACCTAAGTGGGGAATTATGAACAACTAAGGCATTGGCATAAGATTATACCAACAATAGAGAACCAGGGGTGCAAAGAGTTATAATTTAGCCCCTGTAGGCTAGAAAAGGAGTCTACTACCTGGAGGCCTAGTCAAAGGTCACAACACATGGTCCTATGATGAAAAATAATTAAAGGCACCAAGTGAAATGTTGTAATCAAAGTGGGTTAGGTCGAAATCCTTGGAGCCTGTAAGTATTAAGAAATTCCATTTAAGAAAAGGATACATGCACTAGGGCATCCAAGCGTCCAACTCAACAACAGTCATAGGTTTAAAGGCATTGATGAGATGACAACTTTGGAGAGAAAGTCCTCCATCTTCAATAATTATTCCATAATTGGCCATGGCCATAGTTGGATAAGCAGAAGCCTAGGATAGATAGGTAAATTCACATAGAAGAGTTGGCGGTTGGATTAATGGCCATGGTCAAAGTGCTTTAGATTAAAGATAGAGAGGATCATGATGCACAGAATAATAAATGGGTCCTATCTTGAAACAAAGCTCGTCATCCTTGAGTTTTCTTACATGCTAATAAAGAATTAAATGGAATAGATGGCTAGGTCTAGAGGCTCTAATCACAACTCAGAAAACCATGCCTATAGTACTCTTAGATCTTTGTGAGAAATTAATAAACATGAAGAGCCATATTCACAGTACAAAATGAATTCAATGGAGGAGATTCTTGATTTTAGAGGTTGACTGAGATTTAATTCTCACTCTGGAGAATGACCAAGTGGTCATCTTCATGTTTAAAGCAGTTGCAGTGCCCTTGTAGTTTGATGTAACAAAATCATGGAGCTCCATACAAAAGTAATATCTTAGGCAGTGTAGAGGGAAGAGTAATGGTTGACAGGGACTG
This sequence comes from Pinus taeda, assembly GCA_000404065.3. NCBI lineage: Eukaryota > Viridiplantae > Streptophyta > Pinopsida > Pinales > Pinaceae > Pinus > Pinus taeda. The sequence continues at coordinate 31,584 of APFE030008300.1, read as the reverse complement.
CATTGATCATTGTGCAATAGAGAAACAAAACCATCAATTGAAGTTGTTCAATTTTGGGGATGCATCATTTGTGTTGAGGCTGAGTGTGTGAGGAGTATGGAGATAAGTGTTGAGAGTTAACTATTTTAAAGCGAGAGTTGAAGGGTGACTTGGCTAAGAGTTAACAATTATACTGAATAGTCGAGGGCCAAAGTCAAAGTTGGTTAAGTAGTGAAGATAGAAATTAAAAGAAGAAGAGAAATTTTTGGGTATAGAAGGTGACCAAGTTTATATTCTGAAGCATTTGTATCAAACTTTTTTTTTAGTCTGAAAGTTTTATGAAAATCATAACAATTGCTACAGTGGGTAATGACCAACATTCATAAGAGGTTGGCGCCTCTTGGAAAGTAGTGGCTTGTTATATTAAGGGTATTGGGGACTCCTATGAGTGGGTGCTCACAAAAAATAGATTGGTGGTTTTCTCCCTTTGGGTTTCCACATAACAATACTTGTGTCAATATGTGTGTGCTACTCTATTGATGGTCTATGTGCTCATGTGAATAGTTTACTTTGGTGTGTGTGTGTGTGTGTGTGTGTATATAGTTGTATGAATGATCTCACAAGTAACTAGAAAAATTAAAAGGAAATTGAAGAATTAAGCTTAAATCTTAAGAACCTCAATATTACTGACTAAAACTCCCCTGCCTAGTAATACATTATTCCATCAAGGCTCGAGTTACACTTCTGGTAAGAACCAACATTCATACTAAGAACACATTCCAAGTGAAGAATACCTTGCCAAATAGTTTCATCACCCTCTCACACAAGCCAAACATCCTATTGATGGTGCTAGACCCAGAAACATGTCAAGGGATCTCCCCGGTAAGACGTCCCAACTAGACCTCAAATTGTTTGGTGTAGGAGTCCTAGCAGTGGGTCATACGATATCGCCTTAACCACGGTCATGCAGAGAGGCAAGTAATATGTCCCTATTGGTAGCAAGGGTGTGATATATGAAACAAGTCAAGGAAGGTGCATGAACAGTTCTAGCACATGGAGGGTGAGATGAGTGCACCGCTCAGAAACCTTTGAAAGCACAGAGTTAAGAAGGGAACAAACAAGTAAAGATGCATCACAAACTAGAAGGAAAGTAAGCTATCAATCCAAAATTATGATTAAATAAATAGAACATTCCAGTAACATTCATACATACATATACAAAAATATTCTATACACACATGCGTAAGAAAACAGATACATATATCATTTAGAGTAAACAAGATAGTTGAAATACAATACGACATATGCATGAAACATGTTGGATTTTTTATATTAAGAAGCGAAAGTTCCAGTTATACGATACAACCATTAGAAACCACTAGTTCCAACAATGCAACATTACAATCACTACCACCTGCTCCTCCAAAGAGATATACTATCTCTGCATACTGGAGAAGCCAAGGCTCATTACAATACTCTCCAAGATTTCTCTACAATGAGTTATGAGGGAATATTTATAGCAAAGTGTGGGGTGACCCTTGACATTCCCCTTGTGACCATTCATCAACCCTCGTGACTCTTCAACTACTCTATGACTATTACATTCAACTATCGACACTTGAACTTCAACTTCACAAGGCATTACATACAATCTGCACATGCACCCATGTGAGACACAACGGCTTGAGCAAGCCATACAGATATCACTAACACTCGAGCCATTGTGGTAATACCAACTCTTCAACATCCTCGACATGGTCGATGGTGGCAAGTTGATGCCAAGCTTGGTCATTCGTGATGGTGTACGTATGCTCAACGATGGCATCCTGCTAAAGGAGAACTCTTGCCTTTGTTTCATTTGGGTACATTGATATGCCTCCTTTGTCCAACTCATTTGAAAACATGTGCATCATCATCTTGAGTGTAGCTGAAATAGCACCATACTGAAGCATAGTCTCTGTGCTAATCTTCGAGTGTTTGTTAGCGACCATGTGCATCAACTTGTCAAAATACATGTTCAAACCTAGTTGAACTTTCTTCTTGTATTCGTCTCGGTGAGTGTGCCAAATGGGTGGGATCGCATGCATGCGCACAATGACATCCATTCTCATAAACAACTTTCCATAAAATCAACATCACTGCTCACCTTTTCTACTCCATGCAAGTTGTTGTATGGATCCATAACCTGAATGGGCATAGTTTCATTGTTCTGTGGATGTTGTGCCTCTTATTGTACCTATTCCTGCTGCAACTCCTTCTCAACTCCTATTCTTCCTTGAGTTATTGCTGCAGAACCTACAACCCCTTCTATATTTCTCTTTCTAACTTTGCATGATCCTCTTGTCACATAGTTGCTTCATTGCCTCAATCTCCAAAGCTGCTTTCATCATAGATGGATCTGCTTCACCGTGCAACCTTGTTTCGCCTCTGCGTTGTCAACAACCCTCCTCTTGCATTTGTTGCATGTAGGTGTGCTACCTTATGCTGTTGTTGATGGTGCTACTCCTTGTGATGTTTTTTCCATTTCATATTGATATCTTTGTCCATGAATAACTTGATGTATTCATAGATAGGTTAGTTTATAGACACTTGATCAACTCCATCCCCAGTTGTGCTCTGAATGGTGTCTTTGACTCTACTCTCTTGGAAGCCATTGTACCTGTGTTGTTGAGAGGCAAACAAACACTTGTGATACCTACACACATAGAAAAATGGATGGCAAGAAATCTGTCAGTCGATAGCCAAAAAAAGCTGAAGGAATGACATGCAACATACATGTGTGACTGTCTGTGAAGATTGTGCAATTTTCACCAAGATATTGGGAGATTGATTGCCAAAATTGCGTAAGGAATAGTCCGAGTTGTTGGGAGGTTGACTAACTACTAGAAATGTGCAATGCACAGTCCAGCCTCACCTATTGATGATTTAAACTACACAATGCGCAATTTTAGTCAACAATGATATGCAAACTAGCAAACTGCATTGCGTAGTTTCTGGGGCCAGCAAGGCACTGCCTCCCATAATTTTGCAATATAAGCCTGGAGGACAGTGTTGAGCCAGACTTGCATAGTTTCTGGAGGGAAGGCAGAGCCTTCACTTCCAGAAATTTGCAATGCTTAGCCGGGCAAGGCAAGGTCCGGGCTAAGGCAACTCAAACCCATCGATGGGCGACTGAAAACATGAGAAGTCTGGATACATGGTGAAACTGAGTGTATACAAGGGTAAATGATCATGCATGAAAATACTAAGTCCTGGATTTAGGAAACAGGGAAGCATGCATGAGTGTGAAGCGAGTCACTGAAACAGTGACCGTCGATGCAAAAATAGTGTCATGCATTTGACAGAAGTGAGATGCGAAAAAAAACTGAAAAAGTGCTTCTACAAGCTAACATACATTGAAACGATAGAAAGAATTCACTGAAATCAAGTAGACAACACTCACAAAAAGAGAAACACAAAAAGTGAAAGAAATGCAGCGCAAGACATGAAAAGCAGACTTACCCTAAAACAGCTAAGTTGAAAATCCCGAAGACTCATAGATGTAATGTGGCATGTCAGAGCTATAATATCGATGTGAGGAATGAGCTCTGCGGCCTCTGGTTCATAGGTTTTGACAAGATCGAAGTTATGACACGCATGGCACAAATCTAAGAAAAAGCAACATTTGGCGAAAGGTTTCTAAAATGAGCTTTGCATGTATCCTCCAGTGGCTAAAAACAAATACCTAAATATAGGGATGCCTTTGCATGCTACCTTGGGAAAAGAATTCCATGCATGAAAATCAACTTTTCTCGATCCTAGAGGGAATCAATTAACCTGAAGGCACATGCATCAGTCTGGGAGCATGGGATGAAATTTTTTGTATTTCCTAGACTAAGTTGACCTAGCTGTCCTAGAGGGATTACGCAATTTATGGGATCAACTGGTGACTACCTCCCAGAATTATGCAATTTTTGGGTTCAGCAGTAGTGATCAATCAAATTATGCAGTTTTCTAGAGGAAGACTTCTAGACTACTCTACACAATTCTAGAGCCCAGTGGTTTGCTAGCCTGATTTGCATAATTTCTAGAGGGAAGGTTGGTTCCCCTCTAGAATTGCACAATTTTCTAAGGGAATCTTGACAGACTGATTCGTGCATTTCTTGAGCTTAACAAGCTGTCCAATTGGTTTGCATACTTTCTGGAGGGATGGTTGGTTCCCCTACATAATTGTGCAATTTTCTCAAGGAGATAGTTGGCCAACACAAGGTCTAACACCAGAAAGATAGCCTATGATGGGAGTGAAAGAAACTGACATGTACAAGCTCACAAGACACTAAGATACAGTTGAAGCCTATATGCTTTATGATGCAAGACATGCTGCTGAGGATGGTTGGTAGGAAAGCTCCAAAACAAAGCTATGGAAAAATTTTGGAGGGTGGTTGTAGCCACTACAACATATGGTGACACACTAGTATAACTCCAGCTCTTTGAATGGACCTTATTCATGAAAATCAAGTCTAATACCTCCAAAAGTATTGTTCAGTTCTTTGTTCATCTTGATTTCCACACTTTCTTGATTGTAAGATGTAGCATCTGCCAAGCCGTTGGTCAATCCATAGACATTCCAAGCCAAGTCAAAATAGTGGTTTCGATTAGGGATGAGGGGTATATCAATGCACAAGTCATATGATCATCAGAGTTTTAGTTTCATCTTTGGTATTGCTCAGCTACTAGCAGAATTGGATCCCGACAGAGTCAAACAGGAACACAAGCATCGCTCTGCTACCAGTGAGCCTGATTAGTACTCCAGCAGACTTACTTGCATCACCTCTCTATGCAGGAAGCCTTTCTCTTCTTTTGCCTTATTCACTTTTCATTTTTTCAAAAAAAAATCACATTTTCATTTTTTCATGTTCATTTTCATAACTGTGCATAGAACATATTCATTTTAGAGGCAGAAGAGGGATCCCAACTTATTGAGAGAAAAAGAGGTTGTTCCTTTAGAGAAGTAGTTTATATCTACCTCTAACATGCTTGCTAAGGTTTTCCCCCTCACCTTACTCTACTTGATTGAGTTGACAAGGATTAACCCAAAAACAACTGACTAGAGTAGGTGACACTAGTTAACGTGCAAGCATTGTGTTTTCACCAAGGTTCACTTCGAACAGTACGTATTTTCTGTCGACGTATCATGGATTGAAGATAACAAGTTATTCATACAAAGGCAAGATGATAGATAACCAAGTATTGATAACTACACAATTCCTCTTGTACTTTACCTTACTTGTTTCGAGAGCCACACATGGTCTCATGTGAAACTAACCTACGGATGCAAACAAGCAACAAACAACAAGAAAAAAAAAAAAATGTAAATGGGTAAGAAAACTAAGTGAAAAAACAAGAAGGAAAAGAAACAAACATAAGAAAATACTACTCTTACTCCTAACTAACAGTGCATGGATCTGTTCATGTGAAGTGATACTTCCAATGTAGCCACCAACGCATTTGTGGACACATGTTAGTGAAGGCATGCTTCACGAACAAGATAGTTGTGCAAACTTGTAAACAAGAAATATATAACAATGAATACAAACACAATTCGAGTTTAAAAGTGTCCACAAAACATAAGTAAGTGAAAGCGCATGACATGCACTTTGTGGACTTGCCATGGTGTTGTGTTATAGTGTGTGCAGATGTTAAGTGTATGCATTCTCTTGAATATGACATGCAAGAAAACATGAGAAAGGTAGATCACTTACATTACACAAGTGTGCTTGTTGTGTAAGATTCCTCCAATGCTTGACCGACGGGATCGTGTATTTCAAGTGGAGGAAGCAAAATTTGTGTGTGAGATTGATATTCTATGCATACAGATGAGTGATGAGGTGCCTCAGATGCTTCAACAATTTTATGATCAAAAGTGCCTCAGGTGTTTCCCCTTTATGACCATTCATCTACACTCATGACTCATCAACTACTCTATGACTGTTACATTCAGCTATCGACATTTGAACTTCCACTTCATAAGACGTTACATACAATCTACACATGTGAGACACAATGTCTTGAGTAAGCCATGCAATACATCACTAACACTCAGACCGTTGTGGTAATACCATCTCTTCAACATCCTCGGCATGGTCGATAGTAGCGAACTAATGCCAAGATTGTTCATCTGTGATGGTGTCCATGCGTTTAGTGGTGGCATCCTACTGAAGGCGAACTCTTTCATCCGTTGCATATAAATACACTGATATGGCTCCTTTGTCCAACTCGTTCAACAACATGCGCATAATCATCTTCAGTGCAGCTCAACCAACAACAGAGTCATGCATAATGTCTGTGTTGATCTCTGAGCATGTGTTGGTGACCATGTGCATCAACTTGTCAAAATACATGTTCAACTCCAATAGGACTTGCTTCTTGTCTTCGTCTCGGTGAGTGTGCCAAATGGGTGGGATTGCATGCATGCGCACAATGACATCCATGCTCCTAAACACCTTTGCATGCAATCGACAACACTTATCACCTTGTCTCCTCCATGCCATTTTTTGTATGGATCCATAACTTGTATGGGTGTATTTTCAACAATCTATGGATTTTGCGCCTCATGTTGTACCTATTCCTGCTGCAACTCCTTCTCTAATCTGTGCAAGTCATGTTCTTCCTTGTGTTGTTGCTTCAGCACCTGCAACCCCTTCTCTATTTCTCTTTCTGCCTTCACATGATCCTCTTGTCATGTCATTTCCACATAGCCTCAATCTCCAAAGTTGCTTTCATCACAAGTGGATCTACTTGAGCTTGCAACCTTGTTCTGCCTCTGTGTTGTCAGCAACCCTCCTCTTGCATTTGTTGCATGAAAGTGTGCTACATTTTGTTGTAGCTAATGGTGCTTCTCATTGTAATGTTGCTTCAATTTCATGTTGATATCCTTGTCGATGAAAAACTTGATGTCTTCATAGATAGGTAAGTTCATATACACTTGATCGACTGCATCCCCAGTTGTGCTCTAAAGGATGTCTTCGACTTTGCTCCCTTAGAAGCCATTATACTTGTGATGTTGAGAGGCACACAAACACCTGCGATACCTAGAAACATAGAAACACTCATGAAAAGAAATTTTTTAGTTGAAAACAGAAACAAATTTAAGGACTAACATGCAACATACCTGTGTGACTGTCCCTGAAGATTACGGAATTTTTCCTAGGAGGCTGAGAGACTAATTACCAAAATTGTGCAAGGCATAGTTTGGGTTATCGGGAGGCTAAATAACTATTGGAAATGTGCAATGCATAGTCCAGCCTAGCTTGCTAAGGACTGAGATTGTGCAATGCACAATTTCAGTAAGTAGTGACATGAAAACCAGCAAATTGCATTGTGCAATTTATGGGGCTAGCAAGGTGCTGTCTCCCAGAATTGTGCAATGTAATCCTGGAGGTTAGTTTTGGCCTAGACTTGCACAACTTATGGAGGGAAGGAAGAGCCTCCACTTCAAGAAATGTGAAATGCTTATCTGGGAAAGGCAAGTTTCAGGATAAGGAAACCTAGACCCGTCGACAGGCGACTAAAAACATGAGAAGTTTGGATGCATGGTGAAACTGAGTGTAAACAAGATTAAATGATCCTGCATGCAAATAGTAAGTGTAGGATTCAGAAAATGGGGAAGCATACATGTGTGAAGTGAATCACTGAAATAATGACCATTGGTGCAAATACAGTGTCAGGCATGCAACAAAAATGAGATGCAAACGAAAACTGAAATGGTTCTTCTACAAACTAACATACATTGAAATGACAGCAAGGGCCCACTGAAATCAAGAAGACAACACTCACACAAAGAAAAACACAAAAGATGACAGAAACACGATGCAAGACATGAAAAGAAGACTTACCCTAAAACAGCTAAGCTGAAAGTGTTGAAGACTCCTACATGCAATTTGGGATGTCAGAGCTACAATATTAATGTGAGGAATGAGATTTGTAGTGTCCAGTTCAGAAGTTTTGACAAGATCAAGGTTATGAAGTGCATGCCACAAATCTAGGAAAAAACGACACTTGGCGAGAGGTTTCTAAAATGAGCTTTGCATGTAACCTTAAGTTGCTCAATTTAGATCCCTAAATATAGGGATGCCTTTGCATGATGCCTTAGTAAAAGTAGTCCATGCATGCAAATCAGCTTTGCTCAGTCTTGAAGGGAACTGATTAACCTGAAGACACATGCATTAGTCTGTGAGCCCAAGATGAAAATTGTGTAGTTCTTGGGCTAAGCTGGGGTATTCGTCCCAGAGGAATTGTGCAATTTCTAGGGTTAGGAGATGACTGCCTCCCAAAATTGCACAATTTTTGGGTTGATCAGTAGTGTTGGGTTAGATTGTGTATTTTTCTGGAGGAAAACTGCCTGACTACTCTGCGAAATTCTAGAGCCCAACAGATTGCTAGGCTGATTTGCGCAATTTCTCGAGGGAAGGTTGCTTCCTCTCCAGGGTTGCGCAATTTTATGAGGGAAGCCTCATAGACTGATTTTTTAATTCTTGAGCTCAGTAGGTTGGCTAGCTGATTTGCACAATTTCTGGAGGGAAGGCTAGTTCCCTTCTGAAATTGCGCAAGTTTGTGGGGGAGCTGCTTGGCTAGCACATGGTCTAACTCCAAAAAGACAGCCTGTGAGGGGGTGAAACAAACTGACATGCACATGCTTCAAATACAATCAGAAATAGCTTAAGCCTATATTCTTGATGATGGAAGATATGGTACTGAGGATGGTTGTTAGGGAGGCTCCAAAATGAATCTAAGGTAAAATTCTGGACAATGGTTGTAGCCACTACAACACATCCTAAAAGTGAAACTAGTTATGAAGACATTCTTTTTTATCCTAGTAGCATTGTCCACTTTCAAAAACCATTGTATTTTCTCTTTGGTTGAAGTGCATGCCCCCAGACATATTACTTGTGTTTACACTAAGCATACCGAAAGGCTTCTTGTAGCTCTTTTTCTCCCTAAGAAGAGAGCTAAAAAAAGAATAGTCACTAAATATGGTATCAAGATTGATTATATTGAATATATCATTGAACATAATTTTCAATAAATCATTGAATGGTTCAACCAAATAACTCTAAAACCATATAGTTCCCCTCACTATACCAATTCTTGGTTTGACATGGATGCTTAAACTAGTCATATTGATCCTAAATTTCTATCTTTTGACTTTGAAGATGAAATAGATCAAGATGGTATAGAAAATATAATAGTTAGTAATCTCCAACCTAAATCAATGCGTCAAGGAGACCTCAACCTTGGATGAAACTTGCATGACCTTCTTAGATGTCTAAGAGACTCATGCCAAAATTAAATAAATATAAATCTATCACTCTTGAAGACGATATAAAGAATATCTATCTAGATTTTCCTCTAATGAATGTGCATCATAAGGATGTATTATTTAGGATTGATTAAAACACCTCTAAAAATAAATCATCACCATCATATTATAACCTTACCAATGCTTCAATAGATAGAAAATTGGGATTCCTTTGAGAGAGATTTCCCTAGTAAATAGTTTGAGGAAAAACTCGTTGTTATTATAATCAAATAGTTGATTGTAATCAAGATGGATAAGAATGGAAAATTCAAGGATTTCAATCACAATTTCACTACTTTTTAACGATGCTAGACACTCCAACATGTCATGGATCTCACTGGTAAGAAGTCCCAACTAGACCTCTGACCGTTTGGTGTAAGAGTCCCAACAGTGGGTCATACGGTGTTGCCTTGACTGCAGTTGCACATGGAGGCAAGTAAGATCTTCTTGTTGGTACCAAGAGTGTGACATATGCAGCAAGTCAAGGAAGGTGCATGAACAGTTCTAACACATGGAGGGTGAGGTGAGTGCACCCCATGGAAACTTGTGAAAGCACAGAATTAAGAAGGGAACACACAAGAAAAGATGCATCACAAACTAGAAGGCGAGTAAGCTAGAAATCCAAAGTGATGGTTAAAGCAACAACACATTTCAGTAAGATTCATAGATATTTATACAGAAGATTCCAAGCTAGAAATCCAAAGTGATGGTTAAAGAAACAACACATTTCAGTAAGATTCATAGATACTTATATAGAAGAGTCCATGTGTGCATGCATAAGTGAACAGATACATATATCATTAGAGTAAACAAGTTAGCTAAAATACAATAACAACGTATGCATGAAACGTGTTGGCTCTGTTATATTAAGAAGTGAAAGTTTCAATCATACAATAAAACAATGGCCAACCACTAGTTTTGACACCAAAACGTTACAGTCACCGCTACCTTCTCCTCCAAAGAGATATACTAGCTCTACATAGTGGAGAAGCCAAGGCTCATTACAATACTCTCCAAGGTTTCTTTAAGATACTCCTATCGAAAGCTTGGCTTACCAAAAGCCTCTACAATGATTTATGAGCGACTATTTATAGCCAAGGGTGGGGTGACCCTTGACATTCCCCTTTATGATCATTCATCTACACCCATGACTCTTCAACTACTCTATGAATTTTACATTCAATTATTGACACTTGAACTTCCACTTGACAAGACGTTACATACAATCTTCACATGTACCCATGTGAGACAAAATGGCTTGATAAATCCATGCAAGACATCACTAAAACTTGGACTATTGTGGCAAGACCAACTCTTCAACATCCTTGTGATGGTCAATGGTGGCGAATTGATGCCAGGTTTGGTCATCCATGATGGTGTTCATGTGCTCATTGGTGACATCCTATTGAAAGCGAACTCTTGCCGTCATTTCATCTGGATACACTGATATGGCTCCTTTGTCCAACTCGTGTGATAGCATGTGCATCATCATCTTAAGTGCAGCTAGACCAGCAACATACTAATGCATAGTGTTTGTGCTAATCTCCAAGTGTGTGTTGGTGAACATGCACATCAACTTGTCAAAATAGGTGTTCAGCTCCAGTCGGACTTTCTTCTTGTCTTCGTCTCGGTGAGTGTGCCAAATGGGTGGGATCGCATGCGTGTGCTCACTGACATACATGGTCCTAAAAACATTTTCATGAGATCGAAAACACTACTCACCTTGCCTACTCCATGCTAGCCGTTGTATGGATCCATAACCTGTATGGGTGCAATTTCATCGGTTTGTGGATGTTGCACCTCCTTTCGTACCTGTTCTTGCTGCAACTCCTTCTCTTGTTTGTGCAACTCTTGTTCTTCCTTGAGTTGTTTCTTCAGCCCCTACAACCCCTTGTTTGTTTCTCTCTCTGCCTTCACGTGATCCTCTTGTTGCGTTGTTGCCTCATAGCCTCAATCTCTAAAGATGACTTCATCACAAGTGGATCTGCTTGAGCTTACAACTTTGTTCCACCTATGTGTTTTCAACAACCTTCCTCTTGCATTTGTCGCATGCAAGTGTGCTACCTTCTCTTGTTGTTGATGGTGATGCTTACTGTGATGCCGCAGCCATTTCATCATGATATCCTTAACCATGAACAACTTTATGTCTTCATTGATAGGAAATTTCATAGACACTTGATCGACTACATCCGCTATTGTGCTTTGAGTGGTGTTTTTGACTCTTCTCTCCTAGAAGCCATTCTACCTATGATGTTGAGAGGCGGACGAACACCTATGATACCTGGAGACATAGAAACACTCATGACAAGCAATCTGTTATTCAAAAACCAAAACAAATTGGAGGACTGACATGCAACATACGTGTGTGAATATTTGTGAATATTGTGTTATTTTCATTGAGAGGCTGGGGGACTGACTGTCAAAACTGTGCAAGGCACAGTCTGGGCTATTGTGGTGAAGTAAAATTATAAGTGCGGACACGAATGATTTCCTCTAGCCTGATAATGGATCTAGCCACAACAAATACATTCTATGGAAGATTTCATTAGGTTAAAATCAATCAAGAGGGCCTACTTCTTGGTTGCTTATCCTGGTTGATGATTTCCTTGCTTACTCACTCCAGCAATCTCTCGCTTCCTTCTTCAAGCTCCTGAAACAAGTAAACAACAACAACACACAAACATAATAATAGACAAATTCCAATTCAACCTACTTAATGAGTCAAGAAGCATTAAGACACGAATATGTAATATTAAAAAACATTTAGGAAATCAATCGATAGTTGCATATATTAATATTCAAAGAGAGATTACAACCATTTGTCTTGAGGTCACAGTATTCCTCTCACAAGACCAGGTTCCCACACACTTCTGCTAGCACTTCATGATGGCTTCAAACAATAATATTTTAAAGACTCTTTCCTTTAGGCTTCACTCCAAACCAAACACACTTCTCCCTCACACAACTAGATGGCTACAACTAGTAATAGCTTGCTTGTTTAAAATGGTATATTCACACTTAGCCAAAACTCTAATTCTGAAACTATGCCTCGCTTATGCTTAGGAAGAAGGAAGGTTTATATAGGAAATATGGATGGTAGATGGATCCTCTTCTCATGGGAGAAATACTTATCCCTTGAGGTAGTACCATTATTATAGGGGAAAGGAGCCCAAACTATCATCCTCGACCCCAACTAGCCTAACCATTTACCAAACTTCTGTTACGAAGCTTCTAGAGATGGAAGCTTCGGCTCTAATTTAAACAAATTTCCATAAGAGGACCAGTGTGACTCAAACATAGCTCAGTCACACTGATCAGCGTGGGGAATAGTGCTAATCTCCGCACATTGGCATGGGGGAGACAAAAGGTCATTAGCATCGGTCTTGTAAATTGGGTAAAACAAAAGTTTGAGAGGAAATGGTGCAAAAGGGAAATGATCTGATCATGAAGAGGGACATAATGGGAGTTTCTCCATGAAGGAAAAACATGCGGGGTTCACTATAGAGGTCCTCCAAGATCAAGGAATGAGGAGTACAGGGACAATGACAAAATGTTGTGTAACCGCTATTGAGAGGCTTATTAACTATTGGAACTATTTAATGCACAATCCAGACTAGCCTAGTGAGAACTTAAACTGTGAAATGCACAATTTCAGTCAGGAGTGAAATGCAAACCAGCAAACTGCATTGTGCAGTTTCTAGGGCCAGCATGGCACTGCCTCCTAGAATTACGCAATGCAAGCCTAGAGGTCAATGTTGAGCTAGAGTTGCATAATTTCTAGAGGAAGGAAGAGCTTTCACTTCCAGAAATGCACAATGCTAGCCGGACAAGGCAAGGCCCAGGCTAAGGCAGCCTAGACCTATTGACAGGCAATTGAAAACATGAGAAGTTTGGATGCATGGTGCAAATGAGTGTAAACAAGAGTGAATGATCATACATGAAAACAACAAGGGAAGGATTCATAGAACAAGAAAGCATCCATGTGTGTGAAGCAAGTCACAGCAACAACGACCGTCAATGCAAAAAGTAGTGTCATGCATGCAACAACAATGAGATGTGAATGAAAACTGAAAAAAATGCTTCTACAAGCTAACATACATAAAAATGACAGCAAGTGCTCATTGAAATCAACCAGACAACACTCACATAAAGATAAACGCAAAAAAGTAACAGAAACGGAGTGCAAGACATGAAAAGTATACTTACCCTGAAACAGCTAAGCTGAAAGTGTCGAAGACTCCTTGATGTAATGAGAGATGTCAAAGCTACAAGATCAATGTGAGGAATGAGCTTTGTAGTTTCCAGTTCATAAGTTTTGACAAGATCAAGGTTATGATGCGCATGCCATAAATCTAGGTAAAAGCAAAACTTTGCGAGAGGTTTCTAAAATGAGTTTTGCATGTAACCTCTAGCTGCTAAAAATAGATCCCTAAATCTAGGGATGCCTTTGCATGTTTCCTTGGGAAAAGGAGTCCATGCATCGAAATCATATTTGCTCAGTCCCAGAGGGAACCGGTCAACCTGAAGGCACATGCATCGGTTTACGAACCTGGGATGAAAATTTGCACAGTTCCTGGGCTAAGCTAGAATAGTTGTCCCAGAGGGATTACATAATTTCTAGGGTCAACAAGTGACTTCCTCCCATAACTACGCAATTTTGGGCATAGCAGTAGTGCTGGGTCAGATTGCGCAGTTTTCTAGAGGGAGATTGTCTAATTACTTTGCGCAATTCTAGAGCCCTGCAAGCTGGCAAGTTGATTTGCACAATTTCTGTAGGGAAGGATGGTTCCCCTCCAAAATTGTACAATTTTCTAAGGGAAGCCTGAGATACTGATTTTCGTAATTCTTGAGCTCAGCAAGTTGGTCATCTAATTTGCGCAATTTCTGGAGGGAAGGTTGGTTCCCCTCTAGAATTGTGAAATTTTTTTTTGGGGGATTTTCTTCCCAGCACAGGGTCTAAGTCCAGAAAGACAGCTTGTGAAGGGAGTGAAGTAGACTAACATGCATAGGTTGACAAGACACTGAGAAACAGTTGAAGCCTATATGCTTGATAGTGTAAAACATGTTGCTGAGGATGGTTGGTAGGGAGGCTCCAAAATGAAGCTACGGCAAAATTTTGGAGAATGTTTATAGCTACTACAACACTACTCTACTGAACAATTTCCCCGAAGGCTCCCAACTTACCAATCCTTTGGCCATATAATACAACACTTTAGCCTTAAAAACTTCTATATCCATGTTTGTTAAGAGGGAAGCTAAGAACATAATGGATATTGAATTTCAGGAATCCATAAAATGGAGAAGGAAATGTTATCCTAGGAAGGAAACAATCCTAATGAAGAACCTAAAACTAGTGGGAAGAAGGCTCTTGTTATGACTAAAATAATGGAGAAAGAGGCTACAAATTTAGGAAGTTGTTCAAAATCATTAAGGAGTTCTTGAAGGAAGTATTTGACTTGTAGAATAACTTATGGGAAAGCTCATCAAGGCATAATTTATTCCAACACTTTTAGAAGAAGACTAGCAATCAACCAAAACCCACTGATATTTCAAGTGTGAACATGAACTCTAGAAATTTTGCATTAATAACTTTTGTTCCTATCAACTTTCCAATGATTTTGAGAAAAATTTTCCTTGATGGGTAAAATCTATGACATTTGTTATTAATCATATCCTATCACAATAATCATTATCTAATGAGCCAACTCAGGAATATGATCACAAATCCAACACGACTAAGGAAGAAGCCAATGAAGTGTTGGATAGGTTCTTATGGAATTGGGTAATATACATTGATATGAATACTATTGTGGAAGTTTCTTTTAAGGTGTAATACCCTTGTTGCAATGAATTTTGCAAGACTTTATTGTTTTACGTCTACTTGTAAATATTTAAGTTAGAGACACTAGTTATGGAGCCAAGAATAAATTTAAACATTTTGAAGGACAAACGAAAATAATTATGTACATTTATAAATAAAATATCTAATTTTTTATTTGGAAATATTATGGGAGCCAGCATGTGAGCATTCAAGCAACTTTAATATTATAAAATTGATAAAGTTGTTGAGGCCAAGTAGTGGACAAGAAAAAGGTGGTAGTTGTCACAATTTTAACCTCCCATGATTCCCCAAGATTCCAATAATAATAACTACCACCAAGAGACAATATAACTGGAGAAACATGTTACACTCTGTGGGGGTTAAGGACAAGCATAGCTAGAGAGAAACACATGTTGGGAAAAATAAAATGAAAGGAGATTTTGTATAAAATCCTAGGTACAAAAAAGAGAACAGTGGATACATTGAAAAAAAGGCAAGACACTATTAAATTTTACATGGGGAAGGAGTAAATTAGTATTGAGTGATTACACATTATTGATATCAAAGGAATCTGAGGCTCAACAAGTTTTTTTATGTTTGCTTCTTTCTGGTTGGGAGGAATGTGCTCATTCCTACTATATTCCCAAGAGTACATATAAGTAAAAAAGATTACTATATACATTTTGGCATCCAAATTTTTGGTTTGAAACATGCTTTTATTAAGTTTTATATAGCATATAGGTGTTTTCATGAAGAATGAACAATAAACAATGCATTTAGTGAAAAATGGAAAGGAAAAAAATGATTAAGATGCAATAATAAGTATACATAAATTCTCATGAATGAATATCTAAGTATGCAATAAAAAATTTGTAGTATTTCTTATTAATACATGTATCTATTGACAATAAGTAAGCATGTTATGCATGCATGTCTCAAAGGAAAAGAATAAAGATTGATATATTTGAATAAAGATTGAAATGGATTTTACATATTTGAAATATATTATAGATGGATACTATCCATAGTAACTTTTTTATTGCTTATAGTAACACAATATGTTAATACTCTCCATAAGTGGTTACATTACTCTATAACAAATTGTCTACACAAAGTCAGCTTAGAAGAATTTTGAGTTTAAATTTGGTTGTGTGGCTTAAAGGGAAAAAAATTTACTGATTGAAATTGAAACTTCATGGGATAAAGGAAGTGTATGTTATTAAAATAAAAAGGTATTAAGTGAAATATAAAGAAAAATCATACATTTACAACAAAGAATCAAAATAAAAGTAAGATAAATAATAACTAAAATTAAAGAGACTTAGTGCATGCACTGAGTAATACATTTAAAACTACGTGCTGCAAATACATACCTAAACTACGTATAAAAAGAGGGTTTAGGAACCCTAGATACAAAAGAGATTACATAATTTATCAAACATGAATAACTTAAAAATGATCTATCTCGATAGGCTCTGGAGTCGAATTGATACAATTTGTTTAATATACAAAACATCAAAATCAAAGATTATGTCCTCAAACTAGCTACAAAACTCAAGGCTAAGTATGTTAAAAGCTATTTCAAATAAGCTGAAAAGAAGCAACTGTGGTTGTCATTAATCGATTCATTATCCATTTCATGGTTCTCATTAATCGATTCATTATCCATTTCATTATAAACCTTTAGAGGAGGGATTAGTGTTAATTAAGTTCTTACTTGGAAAAGAAAATTATCACTCTAAGTTGAGGAATCTTGACAATTTTATTGGATAGAAAACCTATTATAGGAACTTGAGAAACTTTTTTCATAACCACCATTATAAAAAATTAAGCTTTAAAAAATAAATCCCTTCAACTGAAAGACTTGATAATGAAAATTTCTTTCTCTGTAAGGTCTCAAGTTATCGTAACCTTGAATGACCTATTGAATATACACAGTTCATCAGGGGCCTAAGATTTATTTCAATGTTACACATTTTAAAAATGAACAGAAAGAAAAGATTTTCCAAGATCTAAATTTCTTTCTGAAAGTTATGATATTAAGAGTCTAAAATCTAAAGATCGAGAAAGCAAAAAAAAGAAATATAAAATAATGAATAGTTGAATACCTAGTTAAAGGTTATTGTTTCAACAACATTTCGACATAGAGCTGGAAATTGTTTAATCTCACAATAAACGATTCATTTTTAAAAACCTTAAAAGGTGCCTAAACAATAAGAAACCATTAAGATTAAAAAAAATGGTTTTAAAGAAACAAATAAAAAAAACATACATATCATAGAGAAATTCTTTGCAACACCCTTTTTAACACCTAAACATAATCATTATATGAAAGGCGAAAGAAATAATCTAAAGAAATTCAAACCCTGACAATGAGAAACAAATAGGAATAACAAAGAAGGGAAATTATGGTTTGATACTTGAACATGCATTTTATGCATCCAAGGGAAGCTCTTACACTGAGTTGTCAAGGATTTAGCTAGATATGTGTATTTCCATTGAAACCTTCTAAAGGACATAAGTAAGGAAAATATCTGGGATAAACCTAAAAAAAAACCTTTGTTTAAAAATTATATTGGGGTTTTGTAACCCTAATATCGGATTCATAATAAGGGGTTTATAAACCCCTTAACATTTAAATGGAGACAATGTTGAGAAGAAAACAAAATAGAATGTAAAAGAAATTAAAGTCAGAAATCCCTTGAATCGAATTAAAATTCAAGAAAAAATACAAGCGGATGAATTATTGTGATACCTGAAAAAGAAGCCATGAGAGGGTGAATCGACCGAGAATACTTGTGTTCCTATCTATATTAATGTCTATATTATGAACCGGTTATTACCCATGTTGAGACTTATAAATGTTCCTATTAAATGTTATTAATTGACCATTTGATATAATATTTGTGCCTTTCCTATGATATGGTAATGAAGTATTTTATAACCCTAGTTAAACGTATAGGGCCTTCCCCATGTTTTGACCTAACCTATCAGCATAACTCTAAACAAACATAATAAAAAATCACTCCTAGGGCTTATGTCATAGCTACGAAGTCCATATCAAGCTACCTGGGAAGACTCTTTACTAGAAGAAACTCTCTATACTCCAGAGTAGTCCAACCCTTCACCCATAGACTCATTTGGATTCTTAGAAAAGGAAGCTTATGAGGATTTGAAACATAATCGAGTGCATAAAACATTGGCAAGACCCTTTTCTCCTAATCATCGTGAAATCCTACTCCAAATTTTTACTACGGCCTAGATACATCATCATTTTCTAAGGACGTATGGAAATTTAAATAGGCCAAACGATCACAACGGTGTTGGACTGAAATAAATCCAAGAGCCTCTAATCTTATGATAGGGGAATATTTTTCATGTCATTAAATGAATGAAGCATCAACTAACATATAGTTTAAAGTGAAAAATGAATCTGATATGAGACTACATATTTTTCTACAATGGGAATGAGTTAATTCACTACCTCATCTTTAAATTGAGCACCATTGTCTAATTTTACAACTCCAAATAGAAAATCTCCATCTAGTCCTACATGTCGGCCCACCCATTTGCTCATCATCTAAAATTTTTAATTAAAGGGAATACTACAATTAGAACCTAGATATATCCATAACTATGACCATGTTGGCATCAAAAGTGTAAGTTGAAGTGATCCGATATTTTCACAAAGCATAAAATCCCCTTCTGCAACTTTTACATTTTCCCATAAACCATCCATCAAGTCCACCTTATCTAGGATATGTACCACTACAATTAATTTTTGTTTTCTTAAAGTACATGTTAGCCTTAATGAAGGTTTTTATAGAGTTTGGATCCCCTTGAAATCCATTTTCAACCAAAAATCCAATGGATCTCCAGGTGATTTCACATAAGTTAGATTTGCATCCCTTCTCTCCCTCCTTATGTCAAAGAATAGTATTCAAGGCTTGAAAGTTAGAGGAGAAGATTCCCAATTCAAAGATCTGATCAATATGCTTGCTACATAAATAGATGATTAAAGAATAAATGTTGGCCCTTATTGAGTGAACATAAGGCATAAGCTCATACCAAAATAATGGACTCAAAGCACTTCAAATCCACTCCTTACAAATCCTTGTGTTCATTCTACAATCTAGGGAATGACTAATCAACATTAATTTGTCCATCTTGAATACCTCATTTAATTTAACATCCTTACCCAATACTAGATTTATAAACAAACTCTTATTCATTATACAATTCCATTGTGAGTCTCTGGTCTAAGGGTCTTCCTATTGGACCCTTCCTCTCATCTTTTATCACATGGAATTATACTCTTAATCTTAAGTTCAACCTCATGTTTCTGGACATTAACAACCTCATGTTTGTTGAAAGAAAAGGAAATAAATCCTATCTGAAAACCCTCAAGAACCTCAAATTCAATACCCAGCATAAATATTTACAAAGATAATTTTTAAGAAACTCTGTAAGGGAAAAAGAGTTTTCACTACATCCTCCTTAGTGAAAAAAACAAATAGAAATCAAGATCATGCCAAATTTTTTGACATAAAAACCTTCATTTCCCCTCATCCTTACCACCAATATTGAAAAAACAAATAGAAGACAAGATCATGCCAAATTTTTTGACATAAAAACCTTCATTTCCCCAAATCCTTACCACCAATATTGAGGTCATCCACCAAACATGTATTATGTTTAACATACAAAACTAACTAGCATGAATGAAAGTGTCGATTCTACTTTGACCATACTCCCTTCAAGTTTACCCTATGATATTTTCCATCCAACCCTTAGTTTTTCTTAATATACAAGCTCGATAGAAAGGGTTTGAATACAAATCCCTTTCACAAAACATAAATGGCTAAGAATATTATCTACACAAGGAAACTAACATATTTGAAACTCCTTTTATGGTCTTTTAATTGGTCTCCCAAGTCTTCCAAAATCATGATATTTTTTTAGTTTATTCATATAATAGCATAGCTTTTAGTTTATTTATATATAATAGCATGGCTAATAAATTTTAATTTTGTCCCATTTATTAGCTTGAGAGACATTCTATAGTTCATTATAAAATATATGTGTAATTTCTTCTATGCTTGATAACATGTTGACAGGTGTTCCTTTTAAAATATAAATCAAAATGTTCTTTAACTAGGAAAACAAAAAATGAAATGAATATACCTGTTTTGTTAATTTTACCTAAAAGTATTATGAAACTTTAATTATTTCACTTCAGTGTCTATATAAAGTAATTAATTTTATATCAATTAGAGAGATATATAAATAATTAAAAATAAAAATAAAAATTACTTTTTTACTTTTGAGTGTGAGTTGTGAGGAAAATGTAGAAAAATCAATTGTTTATTAATACGAGTAATAAGAAGGAGATAAGCCTAAGGGTTAGCCCAACTGGTCAAATAAGCGCCTCTTCAGGATGTCACAGGGTCAATTCTCCCCGAAGCCCTTGGGGTTAGGCCTAGCTATTGGTCGTGAGGCTTGATACCCTTGATCAAGCTTAAACTGGATCAAGCTTAGATGTTTCCATGGACATAGCTTACCCTGGATCAAGCTTAGATATTTCCATGGACATAGCAGGACTACGAGTGTCCCTGAACTTGATACCCTTGATCAAGCTTACCCTACCCCATACCCTTGATCAAGCTTACCCTACCCTTGATCAAGCTTACCCTGGATCAAGCTTAGATGTTTCCTGGACATAGCGGGACTACAAGTGTCCCTGAACTTGATACACTTGATCAAGCTTACCCTGGATCAAGGTTAGATGTTTCCGCGGACATAGCAGGACTACGAGAGTCCTTGAACTTGATAACCTTGATCAAGCTTACCCTGGATCAAGCTTAGCTCTTTCTGTGGACATAACGGGACTGCGAGTATCCCTGAACTCGATACCCTTGATCAAGCTTACCCTGGATCAAGCTTAGATGTTTCCATGGACATAGCGGGACTGCGAGTGTCTCTGAACCACCAGGGTCGGGTGTCCCTGAACCGCTAGGAAAAAAGGAAAGAAAGAAAGATGTATAACTCGTTTTATTTTTAATATAAACCACCAGGAAAAAAAAAAAGATGTATAAATGGTTTTATTTTTAATATAATTTGATACCCTTGATCAAGCTTAGATGTTTCCGTAGACATACTCGTTTTATTTTTAATATAAAATTAATATGTCGCATTTAAAATATCATACAAATAACAATAACAAATACCAATATAAATTATAAATAAATATTAATGACCTATAAATAAATATTTGATATATTAATAATATATTAATAACGAATAAATATTTTAATATAGATAATGTTGTCCATAATTAATATAACTATATTTTATATAATTATTAAAAATATTATATATATTATATAAAACAATTAAAAAAATAATATGGAAATTCAACGCATTCAACTTATTTATACATTTAAAAATTATATATATATATATATATATATATATATATATATATATATATATTATATTTCTTTTGTAAATTAATAACCTATAAATAAATATTGATTATATTAATATATATTAATAAGGAATAAATTATTTTAATATAGATAATGTTGTCCATAATTAATATAACTATATTTTTATATAATTTATTAAAAATATTTATATATATTATATAAAACAATTAAAAAAATAATATGGAAATTCCAACGCATTCAACTTATTTATACATTTAAAAATTAATTATATATATTCTCTTTTGTAAATACCAAAATAATTTATACCTTTAATAAATATAAATATACTCCTTTTTTATATACCAAAATTGAAAAATTGCAACATCAACTGACAATTTACAATTTACTTGAGTGGACACCTTCATTATAACACTAGTAATATTAGGGTATACATTTTATTCCATTTTTATATACCAAAATTGAAAAAGTGCAACATCAACGAACAATTTCCAATTTACTTGGCTGCACACCTTCATTATAACAATAGTACTATTAGGGTATACAATTGATTAGCAACCATCAAGTAAATCTTTTATGACAAATTTATTTATAAAGAAAATCCCTTGCCATTTGATTTATATTTTTAACCTATTATTTAAATACAGTTTATTTTTTGTTAATTGTTTTAGTGAATATAAAATAAAATAAAAAATAAAAAAGTGTTAATATAAGTCTTTAATTTTTCCTAACTAATTTTAGATTTACTATAAAATATTTTATATTATTTTTCAAAAAATTAAACATATTCAATTTGGTTCATTCTTTTTATGAAATTATTTAATGATTTGATGCAATTGTATAGTCATTATTTATGTTGTTCCACAAATTTTATAAATTATGTTAAACTATTTTTAAAAAATTTCAAAGTAGTATGGTCAAAACTATTAAATATAATATTTTGAAGAGGAAATTTGATGAGTTGGGTTGAAGGAATAACTTATAAATAATAAAACAATTTTGAAACCACTTTTAAATAGAAATTTGTAGATATTCAGTTATGAATGTATTGAACACAACATACTCTTCCTCACCACACATTTGAGGTTTCAATATCCAACCACAAAATAGAATTTTCCCTAATCAAACTAATAAATAGATACATTTTGTAAACTTAAATCTATAACCAATGTGCTAACACTAAAGAAATTACATAAAACTCTCAAAATCAATCTATTTCACCTAGATAAACAAGAAAAATCAGTTATCCATTTATATAAAAATCACATTATTTAACCCAAACCCAATACACCTTCCGAGTTTAAAAACCCCTACTTTGACTAGATATTGTAGGTATCCATTTTTCCATTAACATTTTTTATATCCCTTTTTATTTTTTCAATAATTTTGAGCTATTTTTTATACCCACCCATATAAAAACCCTTTTTTATACCTACGAATATAAAAACACATTACCCCATCTTCCGAGTTTAAAAACCCCTACTTTGACTAGATATTGTAGGTATCCATTTTTCCATTAACATTTTTTATATCCCTTTTTATTTTTTCAATAATTTTGAGCTATTTTCTATACCCACCCATATAAAAACCCTTTTTTATACCTACGAACAGGGTAGGAATTTGGATTTCTCCTTACCCGTCATACAATTTTTTTTTTACGTTTTGGGTCCTTATGCTTCTCGTCAAAAAACGTTATATTAAAAATTTTGCCCTTCAAGAGTGATGTTCTCATAATAAATTAACCCTTCACTAATAAAGTTTTGATTAAAAAATTACCATTCAATAAATAATTATGTTGAAAATTTTCATATATTATCGTAAGGAAAAAACCAAAATTTGAAAAAACTCAATTGTGGAGGTTTCAATAAAAAGTGTTGAACATTTGAAATTTGTTCATTTAAAGTATATAATCAGTCCAAGGTAAAACCGTTGCGCAGGCCACGCAAAAATAAAATCCCGACATAGTGACCTATGGCCGAGTTACAAATAAACTAAAACCACAAACAGTTGGAACGCTTGAGAAAACACTGAAAAAACATGCGAACAAGGCAGACCTGCTTAAAACGATGCTAGAATACCAGGCGGGGTTGTCGGAAATACTAAGACTATGGCGTGAAAATTAAATTAAATGAAAACTTCACAAAACAAAGGCAAATCTGATTAAAAGGACTCCTCAGGCGCAATAGATCTGTCTAATTTCATCGACGATGCGGAAAAGAGAACAAAATGCTTAAATCTTCAAGAGCTAATAAAAGAACTCAACGTGCCTGATTTTAGAATAGAAAAGATGAATATGACACTTTTAAATACTCAACACAACTATTCGATCTGATAAAATATTGAGGTATCAGATATTGAGCAGGTTTCTAGCATTTGCCTAGGAGGAATTTCTGATTTTCAGAAAGTACCTTGATTATCGAACAAAATAGGAGTTAACTTCATAATTTCTTTGATATAATATTCAGAAATCAGCGTGGGGAACCACAAAAATGAACAAACACAAAGACATATATGAAAAGGGAAAAAGAAAAGGCATCTGTAGGCATAAAGAGAGTAGATCCAGATAGACTTACCGATATTTACTTCCAGACAAGGGCTTTTAATGAATCTGCGTATTAATTTAATTTCTCCTTGTTCCTGAGGGTTCGTAGCGGTGAATCTGCGTATAATTTAATTTCTCCTTGTTCCCGAGGGTTCATAGCGGTGAATCTGCGTATAATTTAATTTCACCTTGTTCCTGAGGGTCCGTACAGGTGCATATGGTGGTCCTCCAAGCTCACTGTTGTATCTCTCACTACAAATAAAGGCCTTAACTACTGTAATTGATAAGAATAAAAGAAAGAATACAGGAATGCTGTTGAAAATTTTCCTAAATTCTGTAAATGTGTCTTTACATTTTTGCAGTCTTTAATTCTATTGACTCTCTGATGTGAATGTATCTTCAAATGTTTGGCGATTCATAATAATAAATGAGATTTCAATTATGCATTGCCGGAAGTTTTAAATTTAAATCCTTACTTCACAACTATTTGAAGACTTGAGTCGTCCGCATCTAGACTTCACAACTATTTGGAGACTTGAGTCGTCCGCATCTGGAAGTGGTTTGAACTGGAAATGCACCGCTTGATCACAAATCTTTACAGAATTCCGCGAAGAGCTCTTCAAGCGAAAGTCGATGAGTGAAATGAGCTCTTCCTTCACTCATATATATATGTTTCCTTCCTCATGTTAAGGGGCTTGCTTATTCATGGCCGACTTCCCTTTATTACATGTAAAGCTCATGTATATCATATATGCCCAATGCCCCACATAATTCATGTCGGCTTTAGAATTTAGAATTTAGCATATTTTTAATTTAAAAAACTTGCCCAAAAAATACCCTGCTATATGAAAAATAAAGGGGCGTAAGTTGTAACTATACCAACGCTGATTAGAATTTAGCATATTTTCAATTAAAAAAAATTGCCCAAAAAATACCCTGTTATATGAAAAAAATTGCTGCGTAAGAACGTTTGGTGCGTAAAAACGTTTTGAAAAAAGTTCCAAACGTCAAAAACCCGTCTTTAACTCTTCCAGGCACGTCACTCAAAACGGGGAATGACAAATTCCAGCCATCAAATACGTGCAAAAAGCCTTATGATGGGCAAAATGCCCGTCAAATTCCATCCCTGCCTATGAATATAAAAACACATTACCCCATAATATATGTTTAATATATTATGTCATTTTTTCCTCAATATATATCCACCAATATGAACCCGTAATATAGTACTGCTCCCCTAGTGAAGCCCCATGGTCTGAACACTAAATGTGTACAATCCAAAATGGCATGGTGCAACTACACAGAGAGACAAACTTCTTCTAATAAATCCAAAAATCCACTATTGGTAAGTTAGTACTGCTCCCCTAGTGAAGCCCCATGGTCTGAACACTAAATGTGTACAATCCAAAATGGCATGGTGCAACTACACAGAGAGACAAACTTCTTCTAATAAATCCAAAAACCCACTATTGGTAAGTCTATACTGATAAGTCTCAAACTATTAAAAAATGGCATAGTGCAACTACACAAAGGGACAAACTTCTTCTAATAAATCCAAAAATCCACTATTGGTAAATCTATACTTATAAGTCTCAAACTATTGAAAAAGTATATACTTATCTTGATGTCTCATCTTACAATATGGAGAATAATATCACATAATGTAATACATTGTTGTAAACTCAATCATTAACGTTAATGCATAACGCTTAACCATGTGGAAGATAAAACATTCACAGTTCGTTTCTTACCGTTACGAAATGTATGAAATTTGTTCAATTTCAAAATTGTAAGAGAAATTATGTATTATATTTTTAATATTTATATGTTCACACTATTATATTAATTTAATTTAATTATATTAATTTTAAGTTAATTTAAAAAATATATAAACAAAAAATATATTATTTCAAAATATTTGTTTTGCATAATTTTAATGGTCAAATAATATCACTTTAGATCCATCTTAATTCCAAATCTATCAAGTGTTGAAAAGGATCAAATCTGTTGAGATGTAAATCTCTTTTAAAGTTAAAAGAAATTTGACCCCTTGTTAGGTAGATCAACATGTTAAGATGGATCTAGGCTCGTTTAATTTCAGTTTTTAAATAGACTATATTCCACATCAATAAAATAAGTCAAGACTATGGGTTCTCATAAACCTAAAGCTCAAAACCAGTATAAATTAACAATATCAAATTTATCTCAATAATTATTAATAATGATAATACTAATAATAATAATAAAATTCTCATTTTTATTATTTTAATTAGATGTATTTTATGTTTTAACATAAAAATATATTTAATATATTTTTATTATTATATTTTCTAGATAGCACTCACTTATTTGAACTATTATATTTTTATTTAAACCATATAAATAAAATGAAATATCTTTAAGTTACTTAATATAGATACAAATTTTCAAAATATTTGGAGTTTAAAATCTTATCAAAACATTTTTTCTCAATTTTAATAATTACATCACTTCATTGGGACTATTATTATCACTTTATTTGGACTATTATGCCAAGATGATGATTATCTCCACTAAAATTAATAAGATTTATAGAACTTTAAAAAAAAAAATAATTTAATTGTGATTCTTCGAAATCTTATTTTTATAATAAAAATGAAAAGAAAATATAGCTACAAAATCTATAACTTAATAAGTCAAAAAAAATTTAAAAAGTTATCTATATTAAAAAATTTTGAACAGATATCAACTCTTCTCACATGGAATAAGTAAAATATAACAGATATCAACTCTTCTCACATGGAATAAGTAAAATAAAATATTTGAAATTCTATAATAAATTATACTGCCTCATAACATCCCCATCCGACATCGCCTCGCTCATAACATCCCACAATGGTGTTACGAGATTACACTTCACCTAGATGCTTGAAGATATACAAAATATACCTAATCAACGCTCGATTTTTGGATATAAATTTTTGGGGATATAAAATAAGATTTGGGCCATATTCACCGGGCGTACGCTATATGCAAGTTCACAAAAGCGCGTTCATATTCCAATTTCTACTACAGAAATAATTTATTTATCAGCGGAGAAGATCTTACAGTTTATGTCCGTAGGAAATACATGAACATCGTTAAACAACAAACTAAAGCTCTGAGTGGGCATCAGAGAACGAAGAAAATTCCCGTGTCTCGACGATGGGCTCAATAACTTCTTCAGAACCTGAAGAAGGTGGATTCGGAATGGAGCATGTGGTACGGATCTCTCCCTTCTTGCCCGTTAGAACGTCCAACTGCCCCATTTTATGCATTCCAAGTACAAACTTTTTGAAGAACACGGTCTGGCTGGATGCAAAGCTGTCAACGATGTCTTCACTATCGGTGGAGTCTGTGTAGAGACTCTGGTCGGAGGTGAGGAGCCCTTTGTTCTTCTGCAGATTCACGTAGTATTTCTTGTCGAAAGCGTTCGGAGTCTGGACATCCAAGTTTGTGAAGTCCACGGTGTTATTGACAGTGGGGCATAATGAATAAAGATCGTCTGCCAAACTGTTTGCTAGATTTTGAGCCATAATTGCTTTTCCTGTGGTCTTGTTGTATAATCGGTTATCGAAGGAGTTGCAGTGAGCAAGGCCAATTGTGTGTCCACCTGAAGCAGAAGCAGGGCATGCCCAGAAACCAGTTAAATTATTTTAAACAGTTATTTTATCTTTCAAAACGTTATATTGGTAAATTTCGGAAATATTTCAAAATCTAATGAATAAAAACCAAATCAATGATTGAATCTCATTAATATATCTCAAATTCCAAAATATTCAAACGAAATCTTCCACAGAAATAAGAATTCCATAGAAATAAGAATGCCACATTAGTAAAATGAGTATCAGACCTGAAAGAGCTACCATATCAGTCAAACTGAATCCTTTGCGGCCAAAAATGTTCATCAGCTGTGTCACATCAAAAGTTGGAGAAGGTAAATTGGCGAGAACTACGGATTGAGTAGCAAAGCCTAGGCTGTCTCTGCGTCCAAGCGGTACTGGGTATTTTGGGCCTCTGCCTTCAAATTGGTGATTTTTGTTACTTTTTTTGAAAATTTTCATAACAAGCAACAGAGCCACATATCTTAATATCACAAAAGTAATGAGATTCCAGAAATATCTAGTTAAAAAATTAAGACTATATTTCTTTACACCATCATATTCCAAAATATTATAAAATTTAAAAATATTTCTAAAATCAAAAATCAACCTAAGATACTCTAAAAATAACATACTACCAACCTTAGCGACAGACTCACGAGCAGCCAAAGCCAAAATATCCGCACACGTCACAGCCCCTCTGCAGCTTGCTTCTGCAGCAATTTTGATTTCGTTTATCAGCTGCAAAGCCCGGGCTCTCAGCAATAGATTTGGAGGAGCCTGCTGCTCACTGGGGTTGCTTGTCGATCCTGTCAGCAACACGGATCCATCGCAACCCTTTCGAAATATAATAAGGAATGTTAGATTATTTTGTGTTATTTGATTTCAAAGTTCACCGGATATTGTACAAACTTACAAATTGATTTAAGTGAATAATGAAAAAATATTATATTTACTGAAAAATATAAAAATATAAGCTATAATGGTAGACTTTTAGAATATTCAGAATTTAATAAATAAAATTAAATATATATGTGATATCAATCTAATTCTAAAATATTCTTAAAATCTCTAATCAAAATTAAAATTTATTATAAAATAAAATATAATATAAATTTATTAATTAATACGGAGACAAAGTAACAGATATGGTCAATCCACATCAGGTGAAAACATGAATGAGCTGTTATGGTATATTGGTAATTAAAAAAGTGGTAAAGTGGTTTCTTAGTGAAAGTTTTGTAATTTTTTGTGTAATTAAAAGAAATATTTTTTGGTTAAATTTTGATTTTTCTTTTAATGAGTTTTTTATCATAAATTTATTTTAAAATTTGTAATTCCAACAAATCTCTATCACATTTTTTTAACGAAACTAAACATATAAACCATATATTAAAGAGAAATTAAAATATACATTATACCTGCACAAAACAATCGTGAAAATGAAGTCTCAACAAGCCTGCAGCTTGAGTGATATCTTCGTCCAGCGCCTCCTCAAGTGTCGATTTCACTATGTACTCCAAGTCGGGGCAACTCTTCTCATAAAATGTCCACGAAAGCCCATCCACAGGCTTTGGCAGATCGTCTACATGGACAACCAATCCATTGGTAGAAATTATGCACGCAGAAACAAATACAAAGATACACGCAATGGAGCTAATGACTGCGTATTTATTCATCGCTTCCTTTTGCAATTCTTCTGAGATTCAAGACCTGTCGATTCACAGATAAATTTAATTGTAAAACTCGTGGCCTCTGCAAATACAAATATAGTTGTAATATAAGTCACATAGCGGAACTCAAACAGATACTACCGATTATCAAGATCTTACCTGAGATTTTTGTAACACAGAACTACAGGATGATTCATATTGTGGCAAACTATGGGAGTCCTATTTATATATCAAACAGAAATACGGAAGCATCCTCAGAACTTCGCTGACGATAGACTTTTTTATTTCGTGAATGACCAGGTCACAAGCTACCGCTGCTTCTGCCACGTCACTATTCGTCAAGTGAAAGTGACTTTTGCAGAGGAAACATAGTCACATAGACGCTCATGGTGAGCTTAATTAGTCTGAAATTTCAAAATGAATTGCCAGCACCACCGCCTGCGTCCATCAGACTACTTAGCTGAAGTTTATCCCTTTTATCCGAACACCACCGACGCCTGCGTCAACAAAACCACTTGCAGCTGATTTTTTTGGCATTGTTTATAAGTGAGATTTATGCATCAGTTTTAGGTTTATTTTTTTATTTAATTGGTATGGATTTTGAAGAGATTTATTGAAATTATAAATTTGATTAGTGATTTTTTATGGAAATGTTAGATGATTTTTTGATGGAAATGTTAGAAATTTTTGAGTGCTGAATTTATATATGCAATTATAAATAGAATTTAAACAACACAAATCAAAATTTTACTACAATAATTTTTTCCGTCACCAACTACAAATTCACTAAAAACTCTAAAAAAAAATCACATATAAACAACTCAGATTTATTTTATAACCTGAACTATTTTTTTGGCTTCCCATATCCATTTGATTACCAAATAATATTTAACAAATCAACAATCAGGAAAAGATCAAAATTCGTGATCTAGTTTCTTCGTCACGTGCTTTTTTTTCTGCAGAGCAAGTCAACGAGCTTACTTGGTGCACGCGTTTCCTCTATTTCTTTAACACAGCTCTGTAATCAACAACCAACTTCCAAGAATTTTAAATATTTTTTTACTTTGGTAATATTTTATTATTTAAATTATATTTATAATGTCGAAGTAAGTATATAAAATGATAATCCCATATTTTAATATCTCTAAATTTAATAAATCTTTTCAACTTTTAAAAAATGAAAAATAAATTCTTTACATTACTTTCACGAATTTTAGGGGACCGTCCAATGTTCTTCAAATATTAAAAAAATAGAAATACAATATCCACATTCAAAATTCTGCAAAATTTCTTGGGTGAGACGTGTAGCAGCCGTGTGGACCTCTTATCTAGTGGGAGCAGGTGATCACCATGCAAATCAACAGCTTCAATTGCTCCGAAGTTTTCTGGATCATGTGACATCTGTGGAAAAGGACGCCTTTACTTATTTTGGAGTTTTGTGAGAACTAGGGTTCAATAAATTTGGATTTTTCTAGGAAGTCGGCAAAGAAATTACCGAAACGACGAAGAGTGGGCCGCCCTAAGAGTGGCCTCTGCGTACATGTTAGCAAAAGAACGTCGACCATCGTAGAAAACGTAGAAAGCGGTCCCCACTAGGAAGCGAGAATGGTAGATGGGTAGAGCAAGTACGAGAATGGTAGATGGGTAGAGCAAGTACGTTTTATATGGCAAATCAAAACAGTGAAAGTTGGACTAATAAAGTTGATATATTTTAAGATAATTGTATTTATATTTATGTGTTGTGGTGAATATGAGTAGTATATGATTACGGTGGTGAATTTAAGTGTATTAATAAAATTTATAATCTATATAAAAGCAAATGGTCATAGAGAAACAGAGAAGAGATATAAGATTGAATTTTAGATGATGCAATTGTCTATGAGCTTGACAATTTTGGAGTGTAATCAATTTGCAATAGGTTTATGAATTCAATCACATAATTCATGAAGGGTCAAACAATACAAATATAATAATTGAGAATTTGATTACACAACATGAGCTTTTCAAAATTCCTACACAACCAAGTGTGATATAAAGGGAATCCCAATAAATGCTTATGCAAATCTATATCCAATATGTGGATCCAAACCCCTAGCCCACCCCTAGACCCACATATTCGTTAACATATCTTGAGATAAAATTGTGATATACACCTCATGCCAATTG
>APFE030008299.1:12862-29478 GCA_000404065.3 Pinus taeda | reverse complement strand
TGATATGCTTTCAAGGCCTATTGTAAATTCATCTGTTATACTCAAGCATAATTCTATTTTATATGAAAGTTACATTGAACAATATGCAAATGATAGTGACTTTCAGGATGTGCATGCAAGCTTGAGTCAAGGAAACCAAATTGAAGAGTTGGATTATCATGTACATAACAATCTGTTGTATCATTTGGGCAAGTTGTGTATTCCATAGGGAGAAAGAAACAATATCATCAAGGAGGTGCACACTTCATTGATTGTTGGACACTTTGGTGTAGGCAAGATGATAGTGAATCTCCAAAGGTATTTTTATTGGCCATGCATGTTTGATAATGTTTCTCGTATCATAAGAGGATGTTCATTGTGTGCAACAAGTAATCCTAGAAATAGGAAACTTGGATTATACGCTCCACTTCTGGTATCTTCACGTCCATGGGAGAGTATTTCAATGGATTTTGTAGGAGGTCTTCCATTTTCAAGGAAAGGTCATGATTAATTGTGTGTAGTTGTAGACAGGTTCAACAAAATGTGCATACTAACACCATGTAAAAATAAAATTACAACTGAACAAACAACTCATCTCTTCTTCCAAAACATTTGGGTTCATTTTGGTCTTCCTACTTCCATTGTAAGTGACCGAGATTCTCGATTTGTTTGGAATTTTTGGTCAAATTTATGGGACATGATGGACACAAAGTTGAAGAAGAGTACAATCTTTCATTCACAAACAGATGGAAAACCAAGGTGGTCAACAGAACAATCATTCATCTTCTTATAGGATATTGCAGCAAACATCCCAAGTTGTGGGATGAACAATTGTATTACATACATCATGCATACAACATGGCAAAGCATTCTTCCACAAACACAACACCATTTGAGGCATGTTATTGGTACCTGCCAAGGTCACCATTTGACTTCATCTTTGAGAAAGATGTTGCCATTGATGGTCACAGTGACATCAATAAGGTAAGGAAGTTCATAGAGAAAATTCAGTTGATACATCATACATTGCAGGAACAATTGGAAAAGAGTCAAAGCAGCTATAAGGCAAGGCATGACAAACACCGGGTTGATAAAAAATTTCAAGTTGGAGACAAAGTTTAGTTATATATTAGCAAAGAGATACTTTAGGGGGAAGGTAAAAATCTTAAACCAATCCATTATGGTCCTTTTAAAATTACGGAAAAGATTGGTAACACTGCATTTATGCTTGATTTTCCTCATATGTAAATATACTCTATTGTTAATGTTGAGAATTTGAAATTGCTTGAGCCTCCTTTAATAGATGATTTCTCGCCATAATACCTTGATGAACTTCAGCAAGATCTCATACTTGACAGAAGAACTAGGACTTTGAAAAGAGGGGATGTCAAATACCTTAGAGTGGGACTCAAGGGACAAAAGCCTTCTAAAGCCAAATGGTTGCAGATCGAGAAGGTGAGGGAGTTGTACCCTCACCCGCTGAACAATTGATAGTATATTTTGGGGTCCAAAAGGATTCTAGTGGGGAAGAATGATTAGGCGCTCAGTATTTAGCTCAAAAATCAAATTTCTCAGAATGGATTGAAACTTAAATAACTGCGTTTATCTCAGAAAAACGATCCTAACACAACTCGTTTCACTGAAAATCGAGTTCATATGAGGAAGTTATTGAGTTCTGTTTGGTTTGCTAAACATGCGAAATTGTGCAAAAAAATGCCCAGTCACTGCACAGTCAACAGTTCGTACCATTGACGTGGAAAGTGACTAGGTAGGGTTAATGGACGGTCAACAGCCAATCATGCTTCACCAAGTGTCACAATGTGATTGGTTGCAGTTTGGTGATGTGGCAAGTGCATTTGCGCAGTTTGATTGGTTAATTTTGGGCCAATGAGAGAATGCCACGTGGTAAGCCCAGAGGCTTCCATGTGGCACCTCCCAACGGCCTAGGCAGAGGACACAGTTCAACAAAAGTTTTATGGAGGTGTTGTCGTTCGACCCCGTGACCTCCCCTCTATGACCAAGACTCTCTACCGTCTCTACTACATTGGTTCTTAACCTCTATAGGACACTATTTCTATTTAAAATTTATAGTGTTAAGGGTTTGCGGTTAGGGGAGGGCCAACCAGCAGGCCAACCCTCCCCATGTGAATGCACCCATGGTTACCACAAACAGTTAATACAAATGGCTCCACAAATATTAACCCGATGGTTAGCACGCCATGTGAATGCATACTCCGATGGTTATGGTGGAGGTTATTTGAACCAGCGGCCAACACTATGAAACTGCGACGGTTAACACCACATGTGACCCCGCATAAGCCTCCAACGGTTACGGTTAGCCCTAATTGCACAGTTAGCGTGTTAATTTTTGATTAGTGGATAATTAAACCCGCTTTACATTTAATTAAACTTAAGTTTAAAATGACGGATTTTTGGCGTAATCCACTATTTTTGGGCCTGCCCCAAAATTTAGTGGCTCTAACTGGAGTTCTTCCATATTTGGAGGAGAAATTATAGGGAAAAACTATTTGAGCCATAAATGGAGCATTTTTCAATCAAATTGAGCTCAGAAAAAGGTGTTCCTAGCTAATTTCGACATTCTGAACACATTGGTGTGGGTATCAGGAGTAGTAGAGCTATGTAATCAACATTTTTTTTTCCATATTGAGATAATACAGAGGCCCAAGCCATGGAAGTTGGACCAAGGAGATATGCCCAGGAGGGGTGAAATTCTTCATCAAAACACTGTGTTAGTGTTCAATTGATGGCTTGCTGTACTTTTTATTGATGTTGTTCAGCATTGTTCTTTTAAGCTATTTTTCTCATGAATGTCACATTAAAACTTGATGTAATTTACGTATTTCAATCATCAAACAACCTAAGGAAACCTATGCACATGAAGCAATGAACAAGCATGTGTTTATAAATTTGTAATTGAATTTAGCACAACAAAACTAAAATTCAGTAATAGATCATATATTATTATTTATCTTCTCTTTGCACAAAGAAGTGGACATGAATCACTAAAAAGAAAGTTCACTAGTGTTTCTCCATGACGAGAAAACTAATGTAATATTTCTTAACTAGGTTGGACTTTTGGTGTCGAATCTACATGAAAGGAAAGTTATTGTTGAATATCCTTCAACGCTTGGGTTCTACAACAGACAAGAACACATATATGGACACAAAAACTATTTACAGGAAGCCACACCACTTTTACACTCAACAAATTGTTCTTCCCAAGTTGTGCCAAAGTTAAAAAACACGAGAACTTCACTACCAAGGTTTAGCAAGTAATGCCCAAGTTTATATATTTAAATATATTTCTGCTATCATATCATATTGTAGCAAGAATGATCATTTCATCCCTTTGTAGTCAATTTTCACAGTGAGAATGTAGGCTTTGCGTTCTTCCACCCTTGACTCTAAGCCATATGAATAAAGTGATGTGTTTGAAGCTTTGAGCGTGACACCATGGAAATTCTCCACACACAAATCAAATTGAGTTGTTTCAGCATCTGTACAGTGTGAAATCTTTACCATAGACATCGTCAATCTTTAATACAAAGTAAGTGGCATCGGCTGCAAAAACCAAAAGCACAGTAGAAGGAGGAAAGAGAGCTTCATGAATGTAGTAACTAATTTCAAGGATCCAACTCCTTCCCCATCGACGTCATGGGTTCAAATCACCATGATTTAGTTTTCTTGTCGTTTTCTTCGAGTCCCTGTTGAATATAGAGTACGACCCAAAGAATTTCAAAAACCCCAATTTGCATAGGCCCATTTTTTTTGCTATTTTGTGACTATGGGGAGAGAAATCATTGCAAATATAGCTGAGAGTTTCGAGGTGTGAAAATTTGGAGACCCAAATACCTACTGCAACAAACTGATATTACTTCTCCTACTTATTAATTCATGCAAGTTATTTACTGTGTTACACTATAAATATCGAAGTAAATATGACTATAGCCTTCACTAATTAAATTATATGCAGAAACTAGAGTTGAGCAAGAAGAAATAACCACACACATAATTGACACCATTTTGTTTGGAAAAATATCCCCGGAAAAACCCAATGCGAGAAAACCGGTGCAACCACTGAGGGTTTGTATTATTATGCAGTGGTTTCTGAATACAATGTTTGGATGCCTTATTGGCTATCTGATATAGAGAATCTAACTAGTAGATAAATTAGTGATAAATACCTCACACTATCACTGGCGAACCAACATTGACCCAGGCCTTGGATGGTTGGCCCCACATTGGCGCTATGCAGCCTCTGTGTCAGCCTCTCTGGGGTCTACGTCACCTCTTCCATAGATGTTTTGTTGTTTGGAACTTCATTCCTCCAGACCTCCAGTATCACACCCCGGTTTCTGGCTTTGGACCTCGACTTCCCAGCTAAATCTCATACTCCCTCTAAATATTTGCGTTGCCTCTCCTGGATTTCTCTTTGCCTTCTCTGCAATGTATCCTTGGATCAGGAAACTCTCCAACCTGAAAACTATCCCTACCCATCACAGCAAGAAATATCCTCAATGACTTCTCTAGCATTTGTTGCGCTGCTCTCTTGAGAAATTGATCTCTTGATTTCACTCAATGTGTCTTCCAAATTCCCATCGAAGTCCTTCTTATAATCTTCTTGTTTAGTAATCAACGACCCATATTAAATTATAATCAATGGCTCAGATCATATTGACTCGATCTCTATATTTTTCTACAAAATTCACACCCAGTTTTATTAATACCCTTTAATTATTTTAATTTCCTAAGTTTAGACTTAGGCATCTATTAAAAATAATTAATTATTTTAATAAAACTGTCTCAGGATGGAATTTCCCAAAACGATTTATGTGTATTATGGAATACATGTGTCCTAGCCTCCCTACAAATTTTGAGGCTTAGAGCACATTCGATGCTACCAGAAATCAACACTCCCTCGTAGCGAGGAATGTACTCTAGTAATGCAACCTACTGAAGCATCACCCTAACTATGTAACATCTCCCTCTATGATGCTGATGTCTGATATCACTTGCCACCAACTACCATGCAAATGTTGCATATGTGTTGTCGTTGACTCTGCATGTTGCTGCCAACTCCATATGTACTACAACTCTGTTGTTGTTGTAACATAAAAACATCCAAAATATTGATCCAAAGGTGTTCAGCGTGATGCATTTGTTGTTGGAGTTCTAACTACTGCTAGTCTCTATGCTGACCCTCTGAAGTATCTGCATTGTTTTCGACTATGCACTATGCCAACTGCACTGCTGCCAACTCTAATTTACACTGCTAGGTCTCTGACGCTCCTAGCCACTGCAACTGTCACTCTGCAATTCCTCTGCACCAACTGACACTGGTCCATCCTACCACTTCTGATATGGGCTTCCGTAGCAAGGTATTGATCCAAGGGGTGGATTCCTTAAGGATCCTCCCCATCTGTAGTTCTTTCGAACTACAGTACTAGATCACCCCACCTCTCCTCTGGAGGTATCCAGGCAGTCATGGCAAACTCCTCCTCCTCGATGCTTACGGTTGTAGCATGTGGATCATGTTTCTCATCCTTTTCCTTCTTCTTGAGAGGACATTGCTTAGTGTAGTGACCAAATTCACCACACCATAAACATTTGATCTTAGAGACGTCCTTCTTCTGCCTCCGTTGTTCATGTTGCCCCTTTGTTGTAAGGGCTACATTCTCCTCCTCCTCCTTGGGCTTCATCCCACTACTGTTGTTGCCATCAATTTTGCATTTGATTAAGTCTCACCTCATCTCTTCATGTTAAAGAGCAGCCCACATCCCTTCCCAATTTGACAATTTTTCTCTGCCCAGGATAGTCTGGAAAAATACTTGTCATTCCAATTAAGGGCCAACCTCACCATCTTTATAGGCTAAGGTGTTGATCCTACAACTTCCAACTGATCTCAGACTTCCTGAAGCTTCGATAGGAATAAATAAATGTGTTCCCCCTTCTACATCCTTGTGGATCTCATTTTCTCCTCCAAGTACATCTTTCACTGCTAGGAAGATCTTTGATACAACGTAGCCAAGGCATCCCACATCTCTTTGGACATCCATTTTTCGGCAATGTGACATACAATGTGATCCCTCACTCCATCGAGGATCAACCGCTTGGTCTTTGCCATATCATCCTTGTACTTCTTGAGCGGATCTGCATCGACAGGTACAACTACCACACTATTGACATAGGCTTTGAGATCATGCTCATCTAGAAGCCAGAAGATCCTAGCCTTCCATATCACATAGTTGGATGCTCCGTCCAATCGATCTTGATCTCTTAACGCATTAGCTTCCATCTCTGCCACAAAGTCAAACTGCTCCCTCTCTCCTCTACGCAACTGCTAGGTTGACCTACACATTCCCTACTGGAGTTAGTAGATTTGCTCCTCGCTACTGCTGCTTATCAACTAAGAAATATAATTCCTTGGCTCAGAATTCACTGAGGAAGAAATTCCCTCAAAAAGTGTCTTCTTCCTTCTTTTGACGCTTTTCTGACCCGGCAAACATTGCAGAAAATTGCGTCCCACCTGAAGACTGCTCTATTCTGAATCTGTTGCTGCACTGCTCCCTCTGCCATTCACAAATGATGAACTGGAAATCTTACCTCTCTTTCAACTCACTCACAGAGAGATTTTCCTTGAGAATCTTGCCCTCCTGGCCTAGATTGCACAATCCCTTAAGGGATTCGATCTGCTGCCTACACAACACTTCAATCTCCCTCATTCTCTTCAATGTTGGGCTCTTTCGGTCTGCTCTCTTGCTTCACCTGCCCTCTAATACCATGTGAAAAATTGGAGACCCAAATCCCTACTACAACAAACTAATATTACTTCTCCTACTTGTTAATTCATGTAAGTTATTTACTGTGTTACATTGTAAATATTGAAGTAAATACGACTGCAACCTTCACTAATTAAATTATATGCGGAAACTAGAACTTAGAAAGAAGAAATAACCACACACACAATTGACATCGTTGTTTTTGGACAAATGTCCTTGGGAAAACCTAATGCGGGAAAACCGATGCAACAATTGAGGGTTTGTATTATTATGCAGTAGTTTCTAAATACAATATTTGGATGCCTTACTGGCTATCCGATACAGGGAATTTGACTGGCAAAAAATTAGTGAGAAATACCTCACACTATCACTGGCGAACTGACACTGATCCAGGCCATTGATGGCTAGCCCCACACTGGCTTTGTGCAGCCTTTGTGTCAGCTTACACAGATCTGTGGCAACCTCTTTAGGGTTTGCATCACTTCTTCCACAATTTTTTTGTTATTTGGAGCTTTGTTCCTCTGGCCCTCTGGTCTCACACCCCGACTTCTGGCTCTGAAACTTGACTTCCCAGCTGAATCTCAGACTCCCTCTGAAGCTCTGCGCTGCCTCTTATGGATCTCTCTCTACCTTCTCTGTAATGTATCCTCGGATCATGAAACTCTCCAACCAGAAAACTATCCCTGCCCTTGACTGCAAGAAATCTCCTCGATGACTTCTCTGGCAACTGTTGTGCTACACTCTTGAGAAACCGGTCTCTTGATCTCACTTGACGTGTCTTCCAAATGCCCATCAAAGTCCTTCTTATAATCTTTTCGTTGAGTAATCAACGACCCATATTAAATTCTAATCATGACTCAGATGATATTTCGATCTCCGTATTTTTCTAGAAGATTCACACCCAATTTTATTAATACCCTTTAATTATTTTAATTTCCTAAGTTTAGACTTAAGTATCCATTAAAAATAATTAATTATTTTAATAAAACTGTCTCCGGGTGGAGTTTCCCAAAATGATTTCTAGGTATTCTGGAATACATGTGTCCTAGCCTCCCTACAAAATTTGAGGCTTAAAGCACATAAGATGTTATCAGAAGTCAACACAAGGTATAGGGGCAAGGCTGAGAACATAGAGCTTGATTCGATGACAGAGTAAATTGATGTTGAAGAAGAAGGGACGTGGGATCAGAGTAGGCAGACAATGAAATATAAGACAAAACTAGATTCATAATGAATTTATCAGAGAGTAGCACTAACATAGATTTGAGATTCATAAGTATGAGAGAATTTCGCTCATAGATTAGTATTAGGGCTCAATAGAAAATCCATATCTGCTTGTTGCAAGTAGTTTTTGGATATAATCTTTGGATGCCTTACTAGCTATCTGATACAGGGAATCTGATTGGCAGTGAAATTAGTGAGAAATACCTCACACTATTTTTGATCTAAAGATGATTTGAGGTTGTCATTGATGTCAACCCAAGCAGCACAAGGGGCTACCCTGATCTTGCAAGGGAATTTTGACTTGAAAACTTACTCTATTTTGAGTAAAGGATCTTCTAGATAGATTCTACTCATCTTGATGTTTCCATTGATATATGGCACGCCAAGTAAACGCCAAGTAATTCTTCACGGTTCGAGAGATATTCATGTTTGAAGTTAGTAACCCCAGTTAGTGGGCTAAAACCCTATAGGGTTGTAGCATGGCACTCATAATTGGTTTTTGTCATTGAATAGTCGTTAATTAATGATTTTTTAAGCTCCTAAAATCCCTCCAACGTTCTCTATAGAAGACCCTCTCAACTCTATAAAAGGAAATCTCATATATCCTCCAAATGAAGCAATCATGGAATTTTCGCTATAACTTGATTTCTGCGAAGTCTTAGATTCGAAAATGAAAACCCATTTGATTTTCAATCTTGATGAATGTCGTGACCAAATTTCAAAACTTAGTTCGCTATACTTTCAGATATATGATCTGTGGAAGTTAGGGTTTTTGCAGGTTGTCAAATTTCATCTCAAAGAAGTGACCTTGGGAAAATCGTCATAACTCTCTCTCTAAGAAGAGGATTGGAATTCTGTAAAAAGTTTCTGATAATGCATGGATTGTAGTTTTTTGCGAATCAATTTCAGAGCTTAAGGAGGAAATTGTGACACATGGCACCTCATACAAGTTCGCTCTACTGAACTAATCCATAATTAAGTCATTGTGAGAGATTGGGCATAACTTTGCCTTGAAGAGTCCAAATCAGGTCAGACCTGTGGCATTGGAAAGAAGACTCAGAGGGCTTCTACAGGACCAAAGATCACATGTTGGGGACCTGAAATCATAGATATACATTAGATTAAATATCATGCTCATAGAAGGCAAGAAAAACTAGATCAAGTGTTGTCAAGGGTTGTAAAGGACCAGACTTTCTAGGGCAGCAAAGAGCAATGTGCAGCAAAATGATGTAGCAGAGGTAAGCTACAGATAAGTATATTCTGTATATGCATGTTCATATCTTAATTGCATTAGTTTCTTTGTATTCTAATTTGTTGTTTTTGTTTATCACTAACATATGTTCTGAGGCTTAAAGCAGA
Organism: Pinus taeda; assembly: GCA_000404065.3. Classification (NCBI taxonomy): domain Eukaryota; kingdom Viridiplantae; phylum Streptophyta; class Pinopsida; order Pinales; family Pinaceae; genus Pinus; species Pinus taeda. Next base: position 20,116 of record APFE030008299.1, on the reverse strand, counting down.
TCTGATGCTATCGGAAATCAATACAAGGGACAGGGGCAGGGCTGAGAACATAGAGCTTGATTCGATGGCAGAGTAAATCGATGTTGAAGAAGAAAGGACGTGAGATCAAAGTAGGCGCAGAGTGAAATATAAGACAAAGACTAGATTGGGAATGAATTTATTAAAGAGTAGTGCTAACATAGATTTGACATTCATGAGTATGAGAGAATTTCACTCATAGATTAGTGATAGGGCTCAATAGAAACTCCATATCTGCTTTTTGCAAGTGAATGACAGATCTGACAATTAGAATGGGAGAAATGTTAGGAGACCTTTCTAATGGGTAGAGAGGCAGATCTGAGCGGACCAAAAATGGTGTGTTGCGGGTGAGAAGCCAGACAAAGAGGAAGGCCACACAAACATGGCTCAAACTTGTAGGGCAAGAATAGGCGTGTTTTGATACCATATTAAAAACACATTCACATACTGTATGATTTCATTTTATTCACAATATATAAATATAAATACATTTGTTTGATCCTTAGTTTTCATCTTCCAAATTAAAAACACATTCACCTATTGTGCAATTTTATTTTATTCACAATATATAAATATAAGTACATTTGTTTGATCCTTAGTTTTTATCTTCCAAAAGAGCTCTGTAACTTCAATAACTATTACATAGATAATAAAATCTCATTTCTAAAAATTAAGATTATATATATGATGAAATTTATATTATACTATAAATTTTAATAGCAATTTTTTTTATAAAAATAAAGCTAATGTTTATTTTTTTTTTTTTTCAATTTCTACATTATATTTTTTTTAATAATTTATAACATTAAATTCTAAAAATTGAAAATGATTTATTTAAATGTTTCAAATAAGGCAAAGACCAAACATGGTTTAGTTTTCCATTTCAACTAAAGGAGATAACCAAAAAAAATATAGGATTATTAAAATTGTAATCTATTTATTTTGAAATATACAACTTATTGTTTTAGTTTTATTATATATATTTAGTCATAAAATAATAATAATGTTAAGTTTTTAAAATATTGATATTTTTTGAATTTAGGTTTTTATAATTCATAATTATGATTGTTGGGACATTTTTCCGTACTAATCACATTTAGAGCTTTTTGTGGATGCATTTTGAAACATTAGTATGGTTCATCATCAGGACAAGATATAGATTCAATGTTTAATCTGTTGCCATGATTTGTCTCATCATCTTGACCTGACCATGAACACACTAAATGGCATTTCGAACCATTTAGTGTGGTTCATCATCAAGAGAGAATACAAAATCAATGTTTAATCTATTGCCATGATTTGTCTCATCATCTTGTCTTGTCGATAAACACACTAAATAATTCAAAAAACGTTGACAAAAAACTCTAAATATAATTAGTACCGAAAAATATCCTAAACAAAAAAAATATTATTTTTTTCTTCTCTATCACTTTGTCCAGGTTATATTACTAGTCCCTCTCCATGTTTTATTTGAACTAATTTTATATCATCTTTATTAAATTTATTTATGAAAAACATTAATAACCTAAATTACATTATCCACATATTACTTACATATTAATCATGAATCCTAGGTAGGAATCATGTTTTATATATATATATATATAATTTGTACATATTAATGATATTAATGATGTACAATATGCCCTTATTTCACCACCAAAGACCAAAAAGGAATGCCTAGAGCTTTTACTCATCTCAATGGATTTGACTCTCCTTGGGCGGAAAGATTCACAGTCAGAAATTTCAGCAGGCGAAACTAAACTTAGACAGTCACACAGGGTCAATGGCGAACTTCCAGCCAAGATTCCTCACGCAATGCATAGTACTCATCTCAATGGATTTGACTCTTCTTGGGCGGAAAGATTCACAGTCAGAAATTTCAATGGATTTGACTCTCCTTGGGCGGAAAGATTCACAGTCAGAAATTTCAGCAGGCGAAACTAAACTTAGACAGTCACACAGGGTCAATGGCGAACTTCCAGCCAAGATTCCTCACGCAATGCATAGTACTCATCTCAATGGATTTGACTCTTCTTGGGCGGAAAGATTCACAGTCAGAAATTTCAATGGATTTGACTCTCCTTGGGCGGAAAGATTCACAGTCAGAAATTTCAGCAGGCGAAACTAAACTTAGACAGTCACACAGGGTCAATGGCGAACTTCCAGCCAAGATTCCTCACGCAATGCATAGTACTCATCTCAATGGATTTGACTCTTCTTGGGCGGAAAGATTCACAGTCAGAAATTTCAGCAGGCGAAAATAAACTCAAATAGTCACACGGTCAATTGCGCACTGCCAGCCAAAATTCGTTATGCAAACATAGCTTTTCAATAAAACCTCGCCGACTGGAGATGCGGGGTATCGATCCCCGTACCTCTCGCATGCTAAGCGAGCGCTCTACCATCTGAGCTACATCCCCATGTGATTTTATCAGTTAACCTAACCGTTTTGTCAAATTCTGTGGGTCGAACCTTTGTATGAAGCTCCACATACAAAAATTAGATAACGATGGCTATCCAGCTCGCTAGTGCGCCTAGGACTGCTTTTGAGATTGCATCGTTCCTCTCGTTTCCTGATTTATGAAATGAGCAGTGGCTTTTCGGTAAGGGCTAATCAATTTGTTATAGGGCATTAAATGTCTTGGTATGTGCATGTTTTATAACAAAATAACATATAGTTTTCGTTGGTTACATAAATTAAAAATAAAAGTGTGTGTTATTTTGTTATAAAGCATGCATTTAATGCTCTATAACAAGCTAGTTAACTCATAAATTAAAAATAAAAGCTGTGTGTTATTTTGTTATAAAGCATGCATCTACCAAGGCATTTAATACTCTATAACAAGCTAGTTAACTTTCTCCGTGATTTTTCGATAAACATACATCAACAAAGACACGAATGAACCAATATTATATAATTTGACATAATGTCGGTTTTGTTCTACCATTCAACTCTTCCCAATGAATAGAGCTATGTGATTTGACAAAATACGAATTGAATTGAATACGGTTGTTTGAAAAACTTCGAATAGAGAGATGTATGATTCGACATAATGCCTGCTCTGCTTTGCCATTCCATTCTGCCAGTGTCAAACACAGGAATGAATAGAATGAGTTATGATTTGACATGATTTTCAAGCTTTTTGTTTGGTTTTTAGGTTATTGATAATAGTGTTTTTTAAGTTATTATATGTTTTTTTGAGATTTTGGTTGGAATCTAGCTAAATAATTTGTAGTTAAGTTTTATTTTTATGTCAATTAAAATGTGTTTATATTAAAATGATATACTATATATCATTTTAGAATAAATAGGGCACAATATTGAAAGCAAGCATCACAATTACATATTATTGCCTCACCCGAATGGTGGTCATATATCATTTTGCTTGGCCTTGCCCTTACTTTGCCCTAATATATATTATTTTGGGATAAACAAGGCACAGTGTTGAAAGCAAGCATCACAATCACATATCACTGCTTCACTTGAATGGTAGTCCTATATCATTTTCTATATATATATATAGATAGTTGTGGTACAACATATTTATGTATAGACAGAATGTTATGACAAAATTTCTAAATAAATATAATTTTTTAAGAGAAAATTTTGAAATAGTATATCTCTTTAAAATTAGATATATAGAGACCCATTTCATTTTATTTGATATAATTTGTAAACTATTGTATAATTCAACTACTATTTTTTATAATCTCAAAAAAATTTCAAATTCTTATTTAATATTTAATAATACACTCTTATTTTTTTATTAAATTAATGCTTATATCCGATATTTATTTCTACATATTTGAAAGTAAATTTGATTTACCAAATAAATGGCTCCTATCAAACAAACATGTACTTTTAAAATGATTCAAATTTCTAAAGGTAAAGGACAACCGTGTACTCACTATCTCAATATATATACTAGCAATTGTCCATGATGATTTGAAGGATGTTACTGGGAATTGTCCATGATGATTTGAACGAGGTGGTTAGAATGTATTGTAGATTTTATTAATTTTAATATTAAAATGGATAGTAATTTTTTTATAAAGTTTAAATTAGTTTTATTATTTGTTTATATTATTTAGTATATTTTTTATGAGTAGTAGTATATATTAAAAAAGTTTGTTTTTTATCCATTTTAAAGTTTTTATTGCATTATCCATTTATATATTTAAAAGTGAATTTTAAATAGCAAGAAATCACAATTTTACTATATATTGTATTTTCATATTTCAACGGAAAAAGTTATTTCATTAGTTAAACTATTATAAAAATATGTATATGATATTTACAAATATTATCGTATTTTCATAAGATTCAAAACTTGTAGTCTAAATATAACATTATTTTTTAATTACATATATGTGTGTGTGGGGGAACACTATAAAAAAGTATGTACTTTAAATGTAGATGCAATTCTTCTAAAAACTTGTCAAACATCTATTTGTTAAAAGGTGCGCTAATGACTTTCTGCAATAACCTACATTTAACAAGGGAGCCACTGCCGTGGCGGTAGTCCCTACCGGGGTCTGCCACAGCGACAATATAAAATTGTAATTATAATTGAATTTCTGGTTTTTGAATTGTTTAGAAGCTAACTGGTAGATGAGTTTTATTTGTACCATACATTCTTCATAGTGATCCAACACTATGGATCTGCACGTAGTGAAAATAAATTTACAACACCAGGTCCCATGAAGTTTAAGTTGGTTAGCATGTAAACCCATTAAGCCTTATACGAAGCTAAACATTCCCATAGAGTGGAAATAAATGACATTGAATCCTATATTTTAATATATATAAATCACATTTTACAGTTACATACATGTACGAAAGGTCTTACACTTAAAAAAACATATCATGTTATTTAGCTTTGCAAATAATGGAATGAACACAAAAAGGCTAGCTGCGCATCAATGGAAGACCTTAGTAAAACCCTTCGAGATAGACCCGCAACATACATCTTGGGTGGTTACTAAGCCACGGTGAATTTGCAGCAGAAGACATTCCAGAGACTCAGACTTTCTGGCCCCTGAGCTTCTGCGATTCTCTGGCCTTTTTAGATCTGTGTATATTTGAATACAAATTTCTAGTCTGGAAGCTCAAAAGAACATCCAAGCCAAAACCCAGAAGACAAACTCCGGCCATCACCAAGAAGAGCAATCTGTAGCAATGGGCACCAACACAGTTATTGCCGTTGTCCGGCCCTGACAGGTAAGTGCCACTGAACAATGAATAAGTAAAACGCAGAAACATAACGAATAGGAGAAACCTGGAAGCAAAGAGGAGCATAGGATCAACCAATTAGTTCTGTTAACCCTCCACATTAGCCACGAATGCAACCAAAATAGAATGACGAGGAAGCTAGGGAACTTAACCTGCACCAGAAGCCAAGCAGGATTAGGCCAAGGACAACCAGTTTCCAATAAGTATCGAAATTAGAGAAATATAGAGACACGCTGTTACCTGTTCATGTCGAAGGTTGCAATTGGATACCTGCCAACAAAACCGATAAAGGCTCAGAACAATTCACCCAGAACCCATGAAATCGGCAACAACAAAGCAACCTAGAAGTGGGTTAACATGCTTCAGGCATTGTGTTGGTGTAGAATTGAATTCTAGAATGGGATTCTCCATGAACACTTCCAGATTTAGATTATCTACGAAGAAGACGAGAGGTTAGCCTCAACGATCTTCTAAAAATACCTTAATCACTCTGAACCCTCTTACAACAAGGAGCAGTAACACTACCAATGAAAAATCAAGAGTTACCTGCTATGCTTGGTCCAAAGATGTCGTGCTTTGCGGAGCCATATCATCGCCGGGAGGAGTACAAATGACAGATTTTTCGGGCAAACGGGTGGGTGGTTAGCTAAATCGTTCGAGACAAGTGAAGAACTTCACATTCAACCTTAAATTAAATCAAAAGTGGAGATGTTTACAAGTGCCCCATCTCCAAACATCTGGCCGAGTTGAACCATATGCAAACATCTGTCCTGCATGTAGGACACTCAGAACACGTACCAACTAAAATTCACAAAGCGAATGAGCCATCCAAACTTTGGTCTAAAATTCACAAAGGGAAACAAGCCATCCAAACTTTGGTTAAATTTTTTTTTTGGATTTGGAAATTCAGCAACCCGGCAATAAGACCTCCAATATAAAACTTTGGATAAAAAGCAAGAAACATCAAGGCTCTAAAATAAAACTTTGGGTAAAAGCGAAAAACATCAATTAGATGCTGTGGTCAACCCAAATTAATAAGGAGTCAACGGCGGATCGAATGCTAATAGTCCCAGCAGGGACTAATAATGTATGAATAAGAATTTTATAATTATAAAGACAAAGATCGAGAAATATGAAAAAAAATCAATAAAAATAATCTATATATAAAGTTTCAAAACTATTATTATTATGAGTTAAAAGTGTAGATTCGTGAGGTGTCCAAAGCAGTGGAGCATCGGTATGACAAATGCAACGGGGTTATCTCATTCATGAATGACATCCAGCATAATCAACGACATATGATAGATGGATTTGTTCAGCATGACAAATGCAACAGGGTTATCTCATTCATGAATGACATCCAACATAATCAACGGCATATGATGAATGGACTGGTTTCTCTTCGATGAGGTCAGAAGTGACTCCAAGAAAGGTTGGATAACTTCGAAAGGAGGATGACACATATAGAGGTTCACGTCCATGAAGCCTTTCGTCGGCCACATAGCGATGGCCCGAATGATCGATTCCAAGTAACCTTGCTAGTTAACGATTTTAGTGAGTTATATTTAGTTCCTTCGACAATTTATTTTAGTCTCTTAATTTTGATATATTAATGTCTATATTTATCACTTAACCAACCAATCTAATCAAAAGACAACCAAAAATATTTTGAAATTATATAACTCACAATAAAATATAATTATATAATTACGCTGCCATTAATAAAATAAAATGGAGTTGTCTATAATGCGACTTTTTGGAGATTCCGGTGACGGAATCCGGTGGAAGAAATTGAGGTTAAATCTTGATTTGTTGCAGTTAAAATGGTTTTTTCACTGCATATTTGGATTCAGCACCCTGAAAAACCCCTGGGACGCTTTGATTGTGCAGAAACTAGCTATCAAACTTGCGATTCCAGTGAATTGCTGCCGGATTTTGACCAGAAAAACCCACCGGAAAGGCTTCCAAAAAATCTCATTATAGACAACTGCAAATAAAAT
>APFE030008299.1:0-11535 GCA_000404065.3 Pinus taeda | reverse complement strand
ATATATAAATAAATAATATGTTGATATATTATATTTAAGGATATTTTTGGAATTGTTAATTTTTTAATTGGCATGTTAAGTAGGGTTTCTTGTCTCTATTTTTCTATACAAGAAAACACTTGGATTTTTTAACATTTGTTATATGGAGAGGTTTCATTACATTTTACTTTGCATGTTGCATTGAAATATGTATTAAGTAATCCAAACAATAACAATATTAATTTAGCAATCCAAACAACAACAATATTGATTGATTGTGAAGATGACCCTTAAGTTAATAAAGAAAAGTTGAAACTAATTGATGTTGAAATTGAACCTTAGATTCATAGAGAAAGTTGAAAGCAAGAAATCAATGTTGTCAAATTCAGAAGGAAATCATTGCTAACAATTAAAACAACAACATGGAGAAAGGGAACCCATAATCCCTTATATGGGTGAATTATGCTCATGCAATAATTTAAACTTAAATAATGGTAGATATGTACTCACCCCAATTGATGTAGTTGTTATATATGTTTTATCAATTAAGTAGCAATAAGCCAAAAGACCAATTACTAACGCAGAATGGCAATGTATGAGGTACAACCACTATATCAAGAGGGGTATACACATGATGGAATCAATGTGGAATTTAGAACACTACATGGTTATTTCACTATGGTAGGTGTAGCACATGGAAAGAGTTAAAGCATCATAGAAAACTTAAACTATAGGACATGTAGCATATAGAAACTTGAGTAATGTTGAAAGAATCCACAAAACATGTTTATGAATCAATTCTATTTTTCACTAATCCACTTTGTTTTATAAATTTGTATGGTTCCATTGGAAGTAATGAGGTCAATTTTGCCTTTGGAATTCAACTCACAAAAATTTGGATTGATTTTATTCACTGTGTTATGTGGTTTGTGGTGCAAGGGAGTTCCAAATTCTAGTTTCATGCAAGTTGTTGCTACATACACAAATGGTTAACAATTGTTAGAATGTGAGGATAAATAAGGAAACAAATAACAATGAAGCAACATACAACTATGAATAAATGAACAACTACACTAAACAAGAAAAAAAAAATGAAATGGGAAGCAAAGAATTATTTATTAATGTTGATAAAAGATAATTATTAGAGAAATTTTGAGGTAAAAAATAGGCCTCAAAACAAAAATGTACAACAAAAAGCAACTTTATAAGAACCAATAAGATTCAATATGATGATGTCAACCATGGGGATGATTCACCATTTTTGGAATAAAAAGGTAAAATATATATATATATATATATATATATATATTATTTTTTCAACTTATCTTCCTACAATTTTACTCAAATTTCAAGTAGGAGCACTCATTGGATGCAAAATTTAATTATGTATCCAAGGAGTACCCATGTTGCACACTTTCAATGAACCCTACTACACGATCACATTTTGCATGTATTTCACATTTTTCGTGTAATAGGGTCTATCAAAAGCGTGAAACATGGGTACTCCTTAGATGCAAAATTAAATTTTGCATCCAATGAGTACTCTCGTTCAAAATTTGAGTAAAATCATAGGGAGATAATTTGAAAATACGAGTTGAAAATTTTACTTTTATTTTTTTCCCTCCAAAACTTGATGAGGTAATCTAATCTTATTTTATTATTTCCACTATTATTTTATAATATTCCTTAGGAGGCCTATTTTAGACCTCAAAAGTTCTTTAATGGAAATTATATCAGAGACAAAATAGAAAATTTATGGGTAGTGGATACTTTGGAATGTCCTAAAGGGGGGTCCTCTTCTTATCCCTTTGTAGGCGGTTTATTTCCCAAAGAAATTTTGAAACTCACTAATGGTCGAACTCCAAGTTTAACAAAACAATTCTAGAAATGAGTCGCAATTTGGCTAGCATTAGCTTGCTTTATTCTTCCTTGTTCAAATGGTTTCCAATGTTGTGGTATATATAGGCTCGGGCAATGGCTATCGTTATCTTGGTCCATCAATGGACTTTTATTTTGGTTTCCAACTTTCCCATGCTTAGAAGAAACATGGGTAGTACTTTGGGGGGGATCTTATACTCCTTCAAGTATGTAGAACCTGAGGGTTGAGCCTTTCAAGTTGTGTACTTCCACCTTAACACAAATCCACATGGATTCTTGTGTCACCGATCCTTGAAATGTCATTTTCTATGGATTCATTCAATTGTCGAAGAAATAGTCATGTAGCTCTACATAAGTAACAAAAAATAAAAAATAAAAAAAATGATTTTGCACTACTTAATTAAAAAATGGTTTGTGGCAATTAATCAACTACATTTGGGTAGTTTATTAATAACTCTATGAACCTTTTCTTTGATTGATTTTTTTACATGTTCCAATAATCAACCATTTTTTGGTGATATCAAATATATACATTCCTTCTCATTAAATTGAACCAATTACTTATTCATATGGGGAGGGGATTCCTTCAAATGTGGTGTTACCTAAATATATTACCCCTATTATTATCTCCTATTGGAATATTTGAGCAAAGATTAAAAATGCTTCCCTCCTTGAATGCTTACTTACATAAGAATAATAGGAAAAATGTGAAATACTTATAACAAGGTTACTATCTTTTAATCCTTTTTCGACCTCTAAGAGACTATCAACAAAAATTAAGACATAAATTTGTGTAATCATAAGATGTTGACTCAACTACTTATATAGTTTCTCAACTCTATTATGATCGAAAATTACTATGTCATTCTAGGTAGATTTGGAAATGAAAAGGTGTTGAATATCACTCCAAACTCCTCCAAATAGTGTCGTTAATGACCATACTTCAACTACTTTTGTGAAAAAAAAAACTTTAAAGTTAGTTGTAACATTCAATGCACTTGTGAAATTCCTCAAACATCCATTCCAAACAACCATAAAAACTAATGAAATGAGAGTGCAAATCATATGAGAAAATTTCCACCCCAAAGAACTTCAAAATATTAGAAAATGAATTTTGTTTATCAAGGCAAGTTTGGAGAATGCAAACATCATGAGATAAGAACACATAGAGGCATATTCGTTGAGTTTTCTATGTTCCTCTCTCAAGGACTCATCTAAAATATTGTTGTATTGTGTGAGCTTCTATTGGCTTGCAAAATATTTCTTGACAAAACTATAATTGCATAATATAATTTCTTCCATCCCCAATTAGGCATGAATACCATCTCTAACTTGTGCCTGTTGTTGATCATGTAGAATATGATAGGGAAGGTACTTAAAAGCCCAATGTTATTGATGAAAGGGATGAAATAATGTTTCAAACAAGAGAACTCAAAGCTAGAATACATTGAAGTGTTTCATAATTCCCCTTCTTGTCAAGAATAATGCTCTCACTTGAGGAAACCATTAAAAAAATTGCTTGGATTACAAATCTTTCAAATTTTGCTTTAATTGGAAAGAAAGAATAAATGTTAGTGGTTGTATTTTTTTAATATCTTTCCTCTTCTCAACCCTACACTCATGCATTGATTAGCAAGGAAACATAAAACCATGAAACATATAAAACGGGGATTAAGTGGTAAATTTGGAATTACCTTATTGCCTAGTTACCATTAAACACAAAATATATAAATTTGACATCGAATACATAACTCAGTAATTAGTAATTGATACATAAATTAGTTCCATGAGGAAATGGGCATATTTAGTGTATAGTCCAAAAATGATTTATTTCACCACTTGATGCAAATTGTATGTCATCTCATTATATCTTTTGCCAATAAATAATGAGTTATTCTTGATGTATGTAAAGTTCAAGGGGAGCTTGTTGAGTTTTCATGCAAGATTCTTATGATGTTATTTATGTATTGGTTGTTTCTATTAAGATTGTACTAAGCATATGATGACTTGTATGTTTACTAAGTAGCTTATCTTTGAAGGCATTTTGTTTTTCGGTAACGTGTTCAAAAGTACATGAAAAGTGTTTGGTTGGATATTCCTCTCAAAGAGATTTCTAGTGGTATATGGAACTTATCCTAACTCCCTAGGAATTAAGAGAAACTTGAGTTGAAGTGATGGAGTCCAAGCATGGTTCTTATGAGTCATGGTTTCAAATGGTAATTTTCTAGATACCATGTTTCCCAATGCCAAACCAAAGGTGGACCCCATATGGCATGGCAAGGTGACTTGGTAAAGATATGTGGAAGATGATGATGTGGAAACTTGTGGCCATGACATGTGGTAGGTGGATTTAGTCTTTTTTGGTGGCCAAGTGACCCTTTTTAAAGTGACACGTGGTAGTGACATGGCATGCAGTGATGGCAATGATGTGGACATCACATGGCCCATCATCCATAAGCCATGGGTGCATAGATATAATAGAGGGAATTGGATCTATCTAACCTGATGCAATGGGCGCCATGTTGCATGGAAATAAACCACATAGAAAAAAGAACTTTGGACGCCACCTCACCCCACCCCTTGCTCCCTCATTAAAGTTTGGATAAGCGAGGGACCACAAAATGACTTCTCTGCCATTAGATTTGCGTAGATTGCGGGATCATGGGGCATGCCTAAAAAGTTGGTGGATATTTAAATTTCACATACGACAAACTGCGAAACTCGCGCGCCCCCCGCCCTTCCCCTTTTAAAGGTTAGATAGTCGGGGGAGTTGCAGTGACTTCTCCATTGTCAATTTAATTGAAGCACTTAGAGTGTGTTACAAAGTTTTGGATGTTTAAAACTAGGTGAATTACATGGGTCCAAGCCTAAGAATCCTTGGGAATTAAGCACTTGGTCTCACCATGTAGTCATATGCTTCAGGAAGCATGAAGATAAGGGGCTACGATTAGATAAAATTTGGCATTTGGGCACCGAATTTTAGTAAGACGCTGAAAAGATTAAATTCTATTTTGGAGACAAATTTGAGGTGTTAACATCTATAAAAGGTAGAAAAAAGACATAAGAATAATAGTTCTCATGCAAATCAATGAGTGAAACTGTTGTGGACATGCTTAAAAGCAGGAGTTAGTGATGAATAATGAAATGTAGTTGTGTTGCTACAAATAAATAGATATAATTGCCAAATCATATTAATCAAAGTTAAAGAATGCAAAGGTTTGTTATACAGAGGGAATACGTGAGAAGTTATTAAATCTTGGAGCTTGTATGAAGAGAAAATACATATCTAAGGAGGCAATCACCTAATTTTTAGATCAAAGACGGAGATGGTTGAAGTGTATTGAACAAAGATTGAAAGTAAAAATATTGGATTTCTGAAGTTGTTGCACATTTGAAGATTGCAGATCTAAAGCATTAAAATTTTAATAGAAGAAAATACATTCTATTCAAAAGTTGGTCAATATGTGAGAATCTAGAACTTAGTGGAACTTTAATTGAATCAAGGAATTAGAGGAAGAAAGGTTGAACAAAGGTTGAAAGTAAAAATATCAGAATTTTGAAGTTGTTGTGCATGAAGATTGCAGATCTAAAGCATTAAAATTTTAATTGCAGAAAATAAATTCTATTGAAAAGTTGGTTAGTGTGTGAGAACATGAAAGTTAGTGGAACTTTAATTGAATAAGAGAGTTAGAGGAAGAAAGGTTGTTGCAGAGCAAAAATTAGCAAATTTGAGAATTAAACATAAGTTCTAGTGATATTTTAACTAAAAGGCCTCAAATATGAGTTTTAAAATTGATGAGAGAAGAATCTGATAAGTTGAGCAAGTTGGTGCTTTCAAGGATTAGGGGATTGGAGTCTCCTTCAAGTTTATTCCTCTAAATATCAGGGATTTAGCACTTCCAGCAAGTGGGTGCTTGCAAAGAAAAGGGGGTTGAAGCCTCCTGTAGGTTGGAGCTTACATAATTTGATGTAATTTGGAGTTGGTGCTTACATTTAAATCATAATTAAAATTAATTTGTGGTTTTCTCATGTATGGGTTTCCGCATAAACATCTTGTGTTCAAAGGTTTATGTGATTGGTGTATTGTTGTCTAGTTAAATGTGTTTAATTGGAAAAATAATTATTAAAAGTGTTAAAATATTAATTCACTCCCCTCTCAATAATTTATTGGTTTCCAATAATTAGTACCAAAGTGTGTTCCTTCAGCAGTAGTATAACAACTAGAAGGTAGATCTGAGACATGGCCAACCAAGATGGAAATTTCAACAACAAGACTCTTATATTCATGGGAATGAATTATCCATTTTGGAAGGTAATAATAGAACTTGTATAATGTCTCTTGGTGAAGATGTCTGAGATGCAATGTATAATGGCTATTAGAGCTAGATGTATTGGTTGAAAGAGATGATAAGCTCAAGTTCACTAAATGTGATCCTAAGTGGTTTACATGAATCTGAGTTGGTTAAGTTCATGCACCGCAAAACAACCAAATAAATATGGGATAAGGTTATGAGTTTCTATGAAGGTGATAGCAAGGTAAAGAAGGCCAAACTTCCAAGTTTATAGAATGTAATTTAAATTATTGAATATGAATGAGGACGAGGACATTGCCAAATTTTTCCTTCGCGTGGATGAAATAGTCAACGTTGTAACAGGTCTTGATGAACTTGTGGATGACTCCTTTGTAGTTCAAAATGTGTTGAGATCTTTGTCTGCCAGGTTCAATTCCAAGGTATGAACCATTGAGGAGATGTAAAATCTCAACTTAAGATTGGATCAATTGCATGGAACACTAATTGCCTATGAAATGAGAACCTCAAATATAAAATATACATCAAAGGAAGTAACTCTCAAAGCTTATAATAAGAGTAAAGAGGATAAAGAAGACTTTAGCTATGGATCTGATGAAGAAGAGACCAATTTTCTTTGAAGATTAAATAGAGGATAAGGCAAATATGAGGGTAAGTTGCACTTTGAATGTTTCAATTGTAGAAAATTAATTCATTGTGCATCTAAATGTCCACATAAGAAAGAAAAGAATGAATATGGCCATAAAGAGAAGGATAACTATAGGAAATTAAAGAAGGAGGAGAACTTCAAGAAGACAACAACCCCTTAGAGGATCAGGATAAACAACCCTCTCATGAAGAAATAATGAATGAATTCATGCTAATGGCTATAGAAACCCAAGATGAAGGGCAAGATGCTTATGATTTAGAGGAAGAAGAAGTTGTAGGAGATCTGGAAGGAGAACTAGTCAGTGCCTTAGAAGAAATACATAGGCTCAAGAAAGAGAATAAAAAACAAAAAGAAATACTAATTAAATGTGGAAGAGAAGAACAAAAATCCTATTGAAGATGCCTTGTTACAATAGTTGAAATAGAAGGGAAAGGAGTGTGAAAAACTACAGGAGAAGATAGTCTTCCTTAGAAAGGAATTAGAGAAAACTAAGGTTTAGCTGAATTGGAATATAAATTTTATTAAAGGATCTAAAAAATTGGATAAAATTATGAGTGTTCAAATATCCCTTCTCATCGAGACTGGCTTGGGCTATGATGGAGAGACAAGTTGAAAGAAACTTAAGACAAAGAACCAATAAGCTTAAATGACTCACTAAAAGAATGTAACAATAATGTAATCCAAGGAAACAATCATGAACAACAACAACAAAGAAACATGAATGATAGTGAGGCAATTAAAGACAAGAATGGTCATTATCATCAGTAGCAGAGAAAGGAACATAACAACAAGGTAATAAGAAAATTTACTAATAAAGACCATCAACAACAAGTGAGTGCGAGCTATAACCATTCAAACAACCACAAAAATCAAGTGAGAAATCAACAAATATGTTGTTTCCCTCAAAGAGGAAGCCATCAATGAATCAATAAGTCATATCCTCAAAGGAAAATTTCTCTCAAGTACCAAATATTTTATATGTTCATTGTTATTCACGTACAAATTTTGGACATAAGGTTGTAAATTATAGAGCATATCTTGAAATAATCAGATTGGAAATAAAAGAAACAAATCCTCTCAATCAACAAGAGATATTGTATTTGTGAATCCATGTAGGAATGATACTAGAGACATCAATAATTTTCCTCCTTTATTCAGTTGTGTTGAATGCTATAATTTTCATAAATGGACATAAAACAATTGAATGTAAAACCAAAAAATCATATCAACTCCTCAAATCAAGCAAAAAAAAGAAGAACCCAAGACATGGAAGAAGAATAAAGGAGAAAAGAAAGAAGAATGTGACATTGTCTTATATGCCCAAAACCAAGGCAACCACTGGTATGTGGACAATGGATGCTCCAAGCATATGAATGGTGATAGGAGTAATTTATTGTCACTAAAAGAATACAAGGCATGTGTTGTTACTTTTGGAAATGATTTTCTAAGCAAGATCATGGGTAACGACACAGTTAACTTGGTCAATGGAAGAGGTAAGGCTCATAACATTCTTTTTGTGGATGGAATCAATCACAGCTTGTTGAATGTGATTCAAATGTGTGACCAACGGTGTGATGTAATCTTTCACTCCAAAGGATGTGAAATAAAAACATCAAACACATGGGAAGTAATGGAAAAGGATACAATAGCGCTAAGTAATGTATATATCCTAAATGAAGGAAATGAGAAATGTTGTTTTGGGAAGCTTGATGAGAGATGGTTATGGAACATGGGGTTAGGACACATAAAATTTGATCATATAGTGAATCTATGAAAAAAGGAAGTTGTAAGGGACTTGCCAGAAATTTCAAAGCCAATCAATACACTTTGTAAATCATGCCAAATCGGAAAGCAAGTTCAAGTTCCTTTCAAGACAAAGAAAACTCATCCACTAGGCATCTACACCTAGTTTATATAGACTTATGTGGGCCCTCAACAACCGAGACTCCAAGTGATGAGTGATATTTTATGTTGATTAGTGATGATTATACTAGGCTAACTTGGGTTGCATTTTTAAAGGAGATGTTTGAAGCGTTTGAAAAGTTCAAGATATTCAAATCCCTAGATCAAAACCAAATTGATTCCAAACTAAAGTGTCTAAGTTCAGATAGGGGTGGGGAGTTTATTTCAAATGAGTTTGATATTTTTTGTGAAGAACATGTCATAAGAAAACAATTCAAAATTGCAAATACCACAAAAAAAATGGTGTGTCTAAGAGGAAAAATAGTTGTTCATACAATAGTCCATATTTTAAATAATGTGCACCTTAGGCCTAACAGTGACAAGACCCCCTACAAATTATGGTATGGAAAACAAACCTCAATAAAGCACTTCAAAGTCTTTGAAAGCAAGTGTTACATCAAAAATAATGATGACAATATTAGTAAGCTTGATGCAAGATATGATGAAGGAATATTTCTAGGATATTCAACTAAAAGAAAAGGATGTAGATGTGATTTGGGATGCCTACGATACCAACATTATCCAATATCTTTTCTTTGGTTGATGTTAGCGTAATTGCATGAAAGAGCATGTAAAAACCATATATGCAAACACTTAAAGAAGAGGAAACATAAAGAAGACCATAAAGACAATGCAGACACAAGTTTAATAATGGATTTCATCCAATTTGGACTACATATCTAGGCCCTATTTCAATAGTGGGGAGGCTTCTTCATTCATATCATAAAAAGAAAGACAAGTACATGGTAAAATACATCATTATACCTCCAATCCTAGGAGTGACTTGAAATTTGACTGCTCAAAGCACAACAATCAAAACACCAACATATTTTTCTCGTCCTCCTGAGAATTTTGACTGTAAACATGAGATACCTCTGAAAGGTACATTGTTGTGTCAAACTTTGTGCTAAGAAATTAATTGAAAATGTGGGTTTTTTGCTGTGACCCTTGAGATCTACTGCTCAAATGAAAAAACAGACTACACCATTATGTTCCTTGTCAAATTCTAAGCAAAATGAGTATAAACTTGACTATCTTCTGTGACTGTCATCCCTGGACCCCCTAGAGAATCTTCAAATTCCTCAACAAATTTTGCACATAATATTCTAAGAATATTTGTGAAGAATATACCCTTAGGAACCACACCCTTCTAGTTGCGCATGTCCTAGTTCCAACATTGCAAACAGTTTCACACCCATTCTAGGTTCCACTCGGCCTTCGCCCGCTCATGGCTCCCTTTTCTCATTCACACACCCCCCCCCCCCATTGAATGAAATAAGGTTGGGTTAAATGTATATCAACCAATGTGCCTTTCAAAGCCCACTCAGTTATCATGTTTATTGGTTGATCATGTTAAGGTTGTTGGTAATGGTAGGATCGAGGTTCAAAACCCATCGCACACCATCTTAAATATAAACCAAAAAAAAGTTTCAAACTGTTCGATCCGAACAGTCATATATAACTAACACCTTTTGACGTTTTATGTAATCACCTACTGATTTATATATTGGTTTCAGTATCATATGTTAAAAATTAACCACCTAATTGTAATGTTTCCACCCGCAATTTTGACAGCATATATACCTGTTATAATTCTGTCAACATTTGTTTTATGGTTTGGTTGTTCATTTAATATTAAATGACCGATAATAAGAATAAACACTGCTAAACAAATCGTAACCGCCGAAACTTTTTTAACAACAGTTTAAACCATTCACCAAATTTTTTTAATCGTTGGAACCTATTGCCAAATTTTGGTTGGTCAGGGGCCAAGTTGGCCACCAAGTGGGTTCCATGTGGCACCATCCCATTGGACCACATGGCCCTATGTTATTGGGCCACCTTTTGTCCCCAAATTTAGCAAATGCCACCATATTTGGTGACTCCGCCAAATTTAACTGCTACTAAAAACCTCCACTAACTTTATCCAGGGCTGCTAAATTTGACCAAAGATTTGGCTAAACTGCCAAACTAGCAAGGTTCCAAATTTATTTGTCACTTAGCTAAATCTTGTTCTTTACCCAAGTTCGACAAAAAAATCATTGGGCATAACTTCCACATAGAATCTCAGGTTGAGGTGTCATTAGCATCGTTAGAAGCTTGCGACAAGATCTTCAATCTAGTCCTAGTTTTGTTGCACTCCAAGGACTTTTATTTTTGTGCCATTAGGAATCCATTTGGATCTTTCCTCCCCACTAAAGGACTATTGGTCCTCCAAAAGTATAAACAATACTGCAATCTTGATCTACATAATAAATGTCTCTAACAAGACACCTTCCCTTTCCTTCACTTTTGTACTTCGAAACTTGGAATGATGAAGTTGATGCCTTTATCCTGTAGAAATCCATTGTAGATTCAAACTGAAGAATGTGATATGCTAAAACAATTGAATTGAATCTACTCTACTCATCAGCGGAAACAAAAATCGATCGATCAAACCACAAAGCATAAAAGGAAGAATTTCAATCACAAATAACACAATAATTTTATGGGGAAATCCTCATCTAAAAAACCCCGCTATCTATATATTTCATTTACCAGAAGATATGAGAAGAAAATACAATGTTTGTTCAATTCGAACAATCTCTGCACAAGTTCAATCTATCTCATTGCTTCACAAACCAACTCAAGCCAATACTTAGGCAAATATGTTGCCTTCCAAGCTCCTACTTCCTTGTGTTGTTCCCTTGGGAATTAGCCCATATTTAATTAGAAAATTCCTCATCCATAACTGCACAATCCATCGATATGCCTTCT
>APFE030008297.1:3762-101560 GCA_000404065.3 Pinus taeda | reverse complement strand
ACGCTTTCTTGGAAGAGTTTCCAAGATTAAGAAGACCAAGGTGTAAGAGTTTTTCTTGTTCTCTTATTAAAGAATCACAAAAAGAGTCAAAGGAAGGGGCCTTGTAGTCTTTTCCTTGACAAATGAAAGCTTCCCTTGTAGAATGGAAGGTGGAAACAAATACAGAGTGGGCTGGTCCCAACTTAGTAAGGATGGAATAAATAAGGTTACTATCTTCTTTCTTAACCTTAACACCTTCCAAGAGATATCTAAGGGTCTTGAATTTGGACAAGAAATCTTCAATGCAAGAAAAATTATTAGAATCCAATGTAAGCAACTCATTTTCAAGTTGATGGGCTCTAATTTCATTTTAATCCCAAAAACTTTAGTGATTTGTTCCAATGCTTCATGAGGAGTATCAAGCTCTGCAATATGGAATCTAAGATCAGGAGAAATATACATCCCTATCAAACCACGTGCTTGATCTTGTCTATTTTCCCATTTTGCAACCTTTTCTTCATCTTTTGGTTTCTTCTCTTGGCCCGTGGCTATTCTGTAGAGACCTTTACTTCTCAGTAAATCTTCCATGTAGGATACCCATTGGAAGTAGTTAGTGTTGTCAAGAATGACTTGGCATGGAATTTCCATTTAAAAAAAAAACTGAAGCTGAAGATGCTGAAAGTAAATGTTCCAATGGATAGATCTCGAAAAATTAGGTTGTTTTAAAAAAAACAGCTCTAAAAAAGGCTTCCGGATGAAGAAGTTATGGCTTTTTTAAAAACAATTGTTGAAGTTGCTGGCAAAGTGCGCGAATGTGCGTGAATGAAAAAAAACGCCCCCACAAAATGGAGATTTGAACCCAAGACCTCTACTCTCTTAAAATAGCTTTGAACCAATTGAGCTATATAAAAAATTTGAGAGAGAGAGAGAGAGAGAGGGGGGGGGCCTTGGGTTGCGTGCTTTCCTTGAGAAAGTTCTTTTTTTCCTACAAAACAAAAACACAAAACCCAACACGAATATGCAAAGAAAAACGAACCTTGCGGCTCGAAGTTAGCTTTAGCCGGAAACTAAATATTTTTCTCAATGTTTCTGATCTTCCAAGATCATACTAAGGTGCAGGGAAAAGAGCATACGCATGAGAAAAAAACTTCCTTTCTGTTTCTAATTTTCCCAGATCGCACAAAGTCGCAGGGGAAAGAGCATATGCAGAAATGAAAGGTATAGATCCGGTCATAAAAAAAAGCTAAATAAACAGAAACCGAAATAACCAAAGAGAAAAATAACAGTAAACTGCAGATAAACATTGTATACCTCCAGATCTTAAAAATGACGCAGATAGGGCTACCAGAAACCTTTTCGCGTGAAAAGAAAGGAGTTCCTCACTGGAACAGATGCTCCGAACACAACAGAGCAGTGCTCTTGGCCCGAAAGCAGTCAGAAACAGTAGATCTAGGAAACGACAGCCGCATGCAGTTCTACCGGCTTCAGATTTGGATCACCAACGGACGCGACCCTCAAATAGCTCTTATACCATGTAGGAATTTACAGGGTAAGTTCCTCAGAAAGAACACCAAAAGGACACCACTCACAACCAGATCTCAAATCAATACACCAGTATTTTTGACGTGGTTAAAACCCTCAAAGAGGGAAACAGTCCACGGCCTGTGCCAACGTGGCTACTACAGGCAATTTATTAATAAAAGAATGAAAATTTACATACGCTTTCTCTCATAGACGGATTACCCGAACAATGACCCTCCATGCGCTTTAAATAGAACTCATGGACCAATCGGGTGTCAAGCCACGGATCAAGTGTCGGTAATACCGAGGAGAGAGTGAACCGTTGGATCACTACATATCGTGACCGTCGGATTGTAAGTTACAAAATGTACAACGGTAAAGAAACACACTTTACCTAACTCTATACCTAACTCTATACTAGACCAAGTTGAACTTAACTATTTCCTATGTGTCGGAATATCCTAACAAGTAGTCCTTCTAAGGCAAACAATGGGAGAAAAATAAAAGAAAAAAGCCACAAGTAAAATCATTTCAAGGTACACATTCACCAAGGACAAATGCCAAATCAAGTAGACATGGTGTGTGTTATTACAGTGGAAAACCTAGTCATTTTGCTAAAAATTGCATGAAAATAAGGTTTGATCAATTTAAACAAAGAAGGCATTCAGGAAATTATGTTGATAGAGATGAAGCAATTAGTCATGACTTTAGCAATCTTAAATTGTTTGTGTCAAATATTTCTTTATCAATAGAAACTAATGATGATAATGCTTGGTTTATAGATTCTGGTGCATCAATCCACACATCATGCAAAAGAGATTGGTTTGATATTTATCATGAAGTTAATAATGATGCACACATCTATTTAGGAGAGAATAGGTCACATGAAATTAAATGATATGGTGATATAAGTGTTATGATGCCTAATGGACAATAAAAACAAATCCAAAATGTGGTGTATGTTCCAAGATTAAAGAAGAACTTAATTTCAGCCTCTACTAATACAAAACACCATTTAAAAGTTGAATTTGTGAAATCACATTGTTTGGTAAACAATATGAAGGACAACTACAAGGTTGTTCCGAAAGGAATCAGAGTTGTAGTATTATACAAGTTGGATGTAATGAATAATGGGCATAGAGCTTTGGCATCAACAAACATGTCAAATATAGAGATTTTGCATCAAAGGTATGGACACTTAGATCATAATGAGCTAATGTTAATACAAAAAAAATTGATGGTAGAAGCCCTTCCAAATATTCAGGGTGAAAACTTTGAATGTGAAGGTTGTGCGCTAGGAAAACAACATAGGGAAGAATTTTCTATGCATGAAAATAGAATAAAATGTGAAATACTTGAACTAGTGCATACTAATGTAAGGTCTAATAAAAACCAAGTCACTTGGTGAAGGATATTACTTTATTACATTTATTTGTAATAGCACCATATATACACAGGTGTATTTCATGAGAAATAAAAGTGTTGTGTTTGAATAATTTAAAGAATTCAAGAGTATGGTTGAGAAACAAATAGGAAAGAGCATTAAAATCCTTCAATTAGATAAAGGTCGTGACTACACTAAGGACTTTTGTCAAATATTGCAAGCAAAATGGAGTTATGCAACAATATACAATACCATATACACCTTAGAAAAATGGAGTAGCTGAGGGAAAGAATAGAACATTAGTTGAATGTGCTCCTAGTATGTTAAAAAGTACAAGACTTTCTAATACTTTTTTTGGATGAAGCCATTAATACAAATGTATATCTTAAAAATAGAATCCCTACAAAGTATCTTGAGCACAAAATGCCATTTGAAGCATTTTGTGGCTTTAAACCTAAAGTTAGTCATTTAAGGATATTTGGATGCAATGCCTTTGATCATATTCCTAAATAGGATAGGAGAAAATTAGATGCTAAAACCATAAAATGCATTTTTATTGGATATTGTACTAATCAAAAAGCATATAAAATGTATGATCCAAGTACTCACAAGTTCTTTGCAAGTAGAGACGTTATGTTTCATGAGCATGCAGATAAACAAATAAAAGAATATGAACATAATGTATGGCAACCTCCTTATGATAACTTTAATGATGAATAAGAAGTTTTGGTATCATATCGAGCTCAAGAAAGCATGGAAATTCAAGAAGACATACCAAGAAGTTAAAGTCCACAATGAAGTGTTGAAGGCACTCCACAGAGAAGAAGAAGAGGAGAATGTACTCCACAATATAATGAGCCTCTAAGAAGAGGTCATCACGACAGATTCAACCACCTATCAAGTATAAGTATTATGCTTTAATGTCTCAAGTAATGACTATTTTTTAGCCTTTAAATTATGAACAAGTTAAAAATCATAAAGAATGGATGGAAGCTATGAAAAAATAATATGACTCTATAATGAAAAATGAATCTTGGGAGCTAACAAAATTACCTAAAAATAAAGTTCCTACAGGATCAAATTAGTTGTAGAAGACAAAATTTAATGTAGAAAGTAGCATAGACAACTATAAGGCAAGATCGGTCGTGAAAGGTTATTCACAAAAGGAAAGTATAGATTACAAAGATATCATTGCTCTAGTTGCAAAAATGAATACAATCAGAATAATGATAGCATTGGCCACTAAACATGATTGGAAATTGCATCAATTAGATGTGAAATCAACTTTTCTGAATGGGGGCTGAAAAGAGGATATTTATCATGTTCAGCCAGAAGGATCTGTAAAGAAGGGACAAAAACATCTTGTATGCAAGTTAAAAAAGGTTGTATATGGACTAAAATAGGCACCCAGATCCTAGTTTAAGAAAACTTACAAATTCTTCTTCCACTGGGTATTTAAGAAAAGAAAAAATGATCCTAATTTGTATGTTAAGATAGATAGAAATGGAGATATAATATTCATATCTATATATGTTGATGATCTAATAATAATAGTGAGTGCTGATAAATTGATTAAGGATATAAAAAGGAGGTTATCACAAGAATTTGAGATGAAGGATCTTGGATAGATGTACTACTGTCTAGGTCTTGAAGTATGGAGAGATGTCGGAAGGACTTTAATCACACAAATAAAATATACAAATTAAGTACTAGTTATGATATTTTGTATGAATTGATGTAAAGAAATGAGTACTCCATTGGAACAAAATATCAATTTGATAAGTAATGATGGAACAAAAGAGGTGAATGGAACATTGTATTGACAATTAGTAGGAAATATGAATTATCTCACTACCACTAGACCATAAATTTCTTATGTATTAAGCATACTTAGCCAATTCATGGCTAAGCCTCATGAAATCCATTTGATAGCTGCAAAAAGGGTACTTTGATATTTAAAGGGAATTATCAATTTTGGTATTGAATATAATAGTTATTGTAATTTTTAATTGATAGGTCATTTTGATTCTAGCTAGATGAAAATCTAGATGACAGGAAGTTGACCACTAGATACGTGTTCAATATAGGATCGGGAGCTATATCATAGAGCAGTAAGAAACAACCAACAATTTCCTTGTCATCAAATGAATCAGTGTATAAAGCATTATGTAGTGCCACTTGTGAAGATATCTGGATCAGAAGGATACTTGAATATGTTGGAGAATTTCAACAAGAACCTACACTGATCAGATGTGATAATCAAAGCACCATCAAATTGGAAAACAATCTTGTCAAAACATATACACATACCACATCATTTCGTAAGGGAAAAAGTCCAATCAAAGGAAATTTAGTTAATATATTGTAATACAAATGAGAATGTGGCTGACATATTCAGTAAGCCTCTTGGAAAGGCTAAATTTGAGTTTTGTAGAAGCAAGTTATGTGTTGTAGAAAATCCAAACTACGTTTGGGACTTCGACTAATAGACATGTCAATTAAGAATATGTCTGTGTCTTATGTATTGTGTCATAGTGTATTTTGTGTGTTTATCTTCTGGTTGGAATTAAGGGGGGGTGTTGGAAAACAATAATTCCAACAATTGTCTGCATTAAATGTGTTAGGTAGGAAGTTTAGTTTCTTTTAGAGAGTTCAGGAGGAAGTCTCGAGTGTTCAAATACCTTCCTGAAGAGGTTATTGCCAATGACAATCTAGAGAATTGAGAAACTTCATCAAGCATGTATAAAAATCATCTGTTGGAAATATAAAACCCAAGTTTTGTTGTGTTATCTGCATTCTCTGATTATTATTTAGTGTCATTTAATAATTACATTTCAGAAAATTATTTCCATGTCTTATAATTTAATTTCCTTACACATAATTTGATCTCATAATCCATAACTTGTTTTTAATATATTTACAGTAATACAAGAAAATAAGTGTCCCTTAATAATTTTCAACAGTCTAAAACATAAAATAAAACCTTAAAGTATGATTTAAAATATCTAGTATAACCAAAAAAGTCAAAAATATCTTTCAAAATTATCTTGCGAAATCATCACATATTAGGTTATTTTACAAAAACTTATTTTAAATATTCACAAAAACTTATTTGAATAAATGTCTCAAAATTTTAAATAGACAATCTAATCTACCAAACTATCACTTAAAAATCCTCTAGTATAAACCATGTACAAAAATCGTCAATTATAAAACATGTGAAATCAATTTGGTGGTTCACCATTGAAATTTGATTGAGATAACCAAAACCACATGTTTGTTGACTTGTTTTTTAATTTTTTTATATAATAAGAAACTTTTATTTATATAATACCAAGCTCTTGGAAAGAAGGGCTAATCAAAATTGGAATATAAGTTTGTCTTGAGCTAGATTTCAAGATATTTCACCATTTTCATGGATAAATCAATTTTAACATTCAAATCAATGAAGTCTTAGATGAAGTATACCTCACGGTTATTAACATTCAAATTTTCACCTTGTTGGACTTTTTTTTGAATGTAAACCTAATATGGTAATTTATTATTTTTTTAATAGATAATAAGATATAATTGAAAGTATGATTTAATTATGTGAATGTGTTTATATTAAACAAATGGGCCCTTCAAACGTATTTTATTTAGCCAGTGATAGAATTTATGTATGCAAAATATACATAGTCGTAACATAAGTTAGAGAGGCAGGAGTTAGAGAGGAGGGAGACATATTGACTAATCTATAATTAATAAGGGTAGCTAACATTATGACTCTTTTTCAGTAATTTAGTAAACAATTAACTTTAATGCATTAATTTTTAATAAAATATTTTAATATTATATTTATTGAGTTTTTAATTATTTGTTTTGTATAGAAAATTTTAATATTATATTATTTATAGATTTTTTAAGTAATTGTTTCTAATTTTTTTAACAATTTAATTATTTACATGTTAGAAATACAAAATTATAATAAGAAATTGATTTTTAATTATCATTTTCTTTTTAATATACCATAGATCACCACCACGAGCAAAGAGAATGTGGAGATTTTTTTATGAGTTGATTGTAACATAACATTCTTTGTCTTTAATACTAGAGTCAAATAGAGATAAAATGGAGATAATATTATGTATACAAAAGAAATATTATGTTTATTATTAATTTCATTTAGATTAATTTAATTTTAGTTTTTTATTGATTTGTATCAATTATCTATATAAAAAAAAAGTATAATGGTGATTTTTTATTTTCTCAAGATGAAATACAATTTCAGTTATATGAGATTGCTTTTATAGAATCATAGTATGTCATTACGAGAGTGTAGAGATTGTATTAAACTTATTTCTTTTTTTATTTTCTTGTATTTCAGTTAATTTTATTTTTATAATAACATGTTTCCACCTTCCTTTGACACATATGTAGTGACCATTAAAAATTACAATCAATTAGGTTTGATATAGAGTTAGATGATATCATGTTTAATTATGCTACTTTGTGGTATAAATTGATGTGAAATTGGTAAAAATGAATGTAATATTATTCGTCTTAGACATGTTTTCAATTGCAATGTTTGCAATACTCCAACTTTTAATTATTCAAATCGATAGATTATCATTTTTTAAATTGAAATAAAGGTTCTTTAAATTTTTTTCTCATTAAGCCATATAAACGAAGATATTTTTGAGGAAACTTTTTTTTTTTTTTTTTTTTAACTTAAATATTATTACTTCAAAATTAAATAAATAGATAATTATAAAAACACACTACCTCAGTGAAATAAATATATTAAAAACAAACAAATGAACAATAATAATGCAACACACTATAATATAAGAATATAACAGTAGTTTATCGCTAACTCAGATTTTTACTGAAGATGTAGTGTTTTTCCCCTTGATTGTATGAAGACACCATGCCATTAAAGAATCAAAAACATGCATGGTAGACAAGCAACCACGAGTATCTTCTCTTTATATTGATGGCTCGGATGGCCACCTAACTGGTGAGAGTATTTATCTTACTATCAAGTGTCACATTATCAGTCGGCTCCTTAATCAAAATCCTTTGAAGGGGGGTGTGATCCTTATTATCCCCCATATGTGGCCCTGCAAGGACTCTAGCGATCGCTAAAAGGTTTACTAAAAATTAATTTTTTTACTAAAGATATCTTTCTTTTACCGAAATTAACACAAAATTTTAAAAAAATATCTTTGTTTGACCAAAATTTATCCAAAATTTTCATGGGCATATTTTCTTACTAAACATTTATCCAAAATTTTGGTTTCTACGTCTTATTGAAAGATTCACATCGATCAAGGAACCATGAGAAAGGAACTAAACGCTTTCGAAAATTATATCCAAGCTTTCTAAATCAAAGACTTGAAGTAATCCTAATTTCAAAGTTAGCATTAAATCTCAAGCATTTGAAGCATTAAATGTTTGACATGTATTTCAGTACATGGTCACTACTTCTAACAGCTTGCCATTTCTTTCAGTGATAATTCTAGTCACCTACCAAAGATTCCATAATTCTAATCACCTGTCAAAGACTCCATAATTCTATCCACTTGCCAACAACTTTGGCCACCTGCGACAAAGACATTGATTCTTACCGTAGAAGAGAGAACATTGAAAATAGTTGCATTATGTAGGTGCCCAAGGAGTAGTTCAACAACTGCCCCTATCATAGTATGACCCTTCTTGGGGAGAAGGCTATAAAACCTGTAGTTAGAGATGCCTCTATCAAGGAGAAGAACCCTGTAGATTTTTTGTAGATACATATGTATAAGGTTGTCCAGGTTTCCATGCAGATCACCCTATCCGAAGGCTACCCCTGCCACCGCCCTTCCCATAGCATAGAGAACTATCAGTTCTACAAGCACCGGAGGAGAAGTTATAAAGATGCTCTTCAAGGTAGAATAAGCCAACAATGACCTTGCAAATGGAAACAAAAATTAGGTTATTCATTCAATTTGGGTAACAAAAACTTACCAGAACAAGAACAAAAGGCAAATGTGTAGGATAAAAGGTCAACAAGATTTGTTTATACTATTCCAGTCATGTAAAAGTAAAAAAGCAATGAGCAAGTAGAGAAATGGCTTACCATGCTATTGGTGGTATAATTAAGCAGCTTAGAGCAGACTGTGGTGCCGCAAATCTGAGAAATCCAGTAGAAAGCACTTCTTAAAACACTTCTTAAAAGTGTAACATGCCCTCCATCTAGTCTAATGAAGGTCTCCCTCATGTCCCATTTTTAACTTGATAGTCGAAGGTCTCCTCCAGGTCACATTTTAAATTGATAGCGTCATATTATTAGCATAGTCTTAGTTTCCTACTCTATATTAACAACACTCCTTGTGTTTTTGCTAACCTTGGATAGCTATGGCTGATGCTTGTATCAGTTGCAGATCATGATCTATGACAATTTATGATGGGTTTGATACAAAATGCTTGTCCTTTATCCAACATTCACCTTGGGCATATTGGTATAAGATGATCCAAAGAAAACTTATTAAATCTTAAATTCATGAAATCTTCTCTCATAAGGATACTTTTGTTTACTTATCTCCAACATTCACTTTGTATGTCTATATAAGATAATCCAAAAATAATGAAAGACAAAATTCATCAAATTTATTAGTACTGCAAAGTGTATAATAAAATCTAATAACATAAATAATGAAATTTCAAATCTGAAGTTCAACAAGCAATGAGACATTGGATATTAAAAGTAGGTTTAAAGTGATCTCCACATATTAATCATTATTCTTAATGGATCCAAATGTATTTAACAATAAGTGCGTTATTATCCTTTGTGTCGATAACAACAAAAAAAACCCTCTAATTAAATTCAACAACATCTTCTATTTTAGATTTAGACACAATAGCTATAATAATCACTCTCGTCAAACAAAAATAAAAAATAAAAATGAAAAAATGAGTTTTAGTTTTTTTTTAATAGAAAACTTACATATTTTTTAGTAAAGAGAAACTCTCTAATTGAATTCTATAACATCTTATATTTTGAATTGGACATAATAGCTATAATAATTACTATCATCGAACAAAAATGAAAAAATAAGTTTTAAATTTTTTATAAAGAAGTTATATATTTTAAATAAAAAATTATTATTATTTAAGTCCAATTTTTTAATATAAAAATTACATAATCTTTTAATATAGAAAATATTGTTTTTCATTATTCAAAATTATTATTTTTTTCATTGTTTTTTTCCATTGTTTTTTAATATAAAAACTATTTGTTTTTCATTATAAAAACTTACCATTATTCCACCCTTATTTTTTGATATAAAATTAACAAAAAAATAATAATAGAAAACTATGATTCACCAAACAGATCCGTATCATATTAGCATAAAACGTATTTTCCCACGAATGGGATAGTACCAGTGAATTTTTGAATTTTTATGTCTAGTACGGGCAAACTTGGTAACTATGCTTTATATTTCCCATTGCAAAGAGGAAAGGGTCTAGGATGCTTGCAGCTTCACCAAAGATAGAATTTGATTGGTAAATTCTTTATTATAGAGTGATTTGCTCATCAAATACAGTCATTTTTTTTTTATAACTATCAACATCTTTTGTTAAAATGACTAAAACCAATACTAAATTTATTTATTTATTTACTTATTTATTTATTTATTATTATTATTATTATTTTCTTTTTTCTTTTTATAACTATGAACATCTTTCATTAAGATAACTAAAACCGATACTAAAATTGTTTTTGACAAGTGATTTTACAAGTGATTCAAATTTGAAATTTCCACCCTACACTCAACTGATGCATCAACCAACAATACCAGCTATAATTTGAAAACAATGGCCAAATGTAATGGGCCGCCGACAATGGAGTCCAGCGAGTATTGGGAAATACTCTCCGCAAAACACTTAATTTTACACTGAAAACATTCTCTGCATTGACTTCTCCATTAAGTCCACTCCACCCACGCTCTATAAATTCAAGGTTTGGATATTTCTTCAACAAAACATATTTCCGACACATTAAATATTCACCCTTGAATTCAAAAGTCCATGAACCTTCATCCAATATATAAATGCCTTAGGTGAATAAACTAGTGATTATTCTTGTGAAATATAGGTGGCTAGTTATTTTTATTTATGAACTTTAAAAATAGGACAAAAAAAATGACTTTAAATATTTATTTTGTTTTGGTTTTTTTCTTTCTTTCTTTTTTTTATATATTGGAATCCAGTTATTAAAAACCTGTTTAGAATAATTTAGTAATTTTGTATTTCATAATGCAATAGAGCCCCCTTATTTATAGGCTTAGAGAAAATCTAACATGTGTTAGATTTCCTTTTAACGCAAAGTCGAGAACATAGAAACATTGTAGAGTGAGAAATCTATCAAGTGTTAGATTTATGTCTACCAGAAATATAAGCATGTTGCCAACAAAAACATTGTAGAGTATAAGAAATGTAGCTTGTGTTAAATTTTCTTCGAACACAAACACAAGCACAATTAAATTTGAAAGAAATCTAACACATGCTATATTTTCTTATAGCACAAATACAAGAATATAACAACATTGTGGGACTAAGTAAGTCTAATGTGAACTAGGTTAACAACATTGCAATGTAAAAGAAAATCTAACATGTGTTAGATTTCCTTTTAGCGCAAAGTCAAGCACACAGAAACATTGTAGATTGACAAATCTAGCAAGTGCTAGATTTTATGTCTACCACAAATACATGCACGTTGCCAACAACAACATTGTAGAGTATATGGAGTCTGGTTTGTGTTAAATTTTCTTCCAACACAAACACAAGCACATTTAAATTTGAAAGATATCTAACACACGTTATATTTCCTTCCAGCACAAAGACAAGAACATAACAACATTTTAGGACTAAATAAGTCTAACGTGTGATATATTAACAACATTGCAATGTAAAAGAAAATCTAACATGTGCTAGATTTCCTTTTAGCACAAACTGAAGCACATAGAAACATTTTAGAGTGAAAAATATAGAAAGTGCTAGATTTATGTCCACCAAAAATACAAACATGTTGCCAACAACAACATTGTAGAGTATAAGAAATCTAACTTGTGTTAAATTTTCTTCCAACACAAACACAAGCACATTTAAATTTGAAAGAAATCTAACACATGCTAAATTTCCATCTAGCACAAACACAAGGATATAACAACACTGTAGAACTAAATTAGTCTATTGTGTGCTAGATTAACAACATTGCAATGTAAAATAAAATCTAACATGTGTTAGATTTTCATTTAGCACAAATTCAAGCACATAGAAACATTGTAGAGTGAGAAATCCAGCAAGTGCTAGATTCATGTCTACCACAAATACAAACACGTTGCTAACAACAACATTTTAAAGTATAAGAAATCTAGCTTATGTTAAATTTTCTTCCAACACAAACACAAGCACATTTAAATTTGAAAGAAATCTAACCCAGGTTATATTTCGTTCTAGCACAAACTCAAGAACATAACAACATTTTAGGACTAAATAAGTCTAATGTGTGATAGATTAATTTCTCTCACAAACACAAGCACATTGCAAGCTAAAGGAAACATAACACATGCTAGATTCCTTCTAGCATGAGCAACCATATTTCCAACAACAACATTGGACTGTGAAATAAATACAGTGCATGCAAGATTTCCTTCAAGCCCAAAGATAAGCACATTTCTAATAACAACACTACAAGGTGAAAGAAATCTAATGTTTGTTATACTTCCTTCTAGTATAAACATAAGCAGAGAAAAACATCGTATGGTGAAAAAATTCTAGCACATGCTAGATTTACTTATAGCACAAACATAACCATGCTTACAACAAGAACATTGTTAGATCTTAGTCTTTTGTGATCCCTATTGTAAATGAGAGTGTCCTTTGGATTAATCAAATCTTAATGATGTGATTAATCTCAAAGACACTAATTAACAACAACATTATAGGGCAAGGAAATCTGGTGCTTGCTAGATTTCCTTCTAGAACAAACACAATAACATAAAAATATTGTAGGGTTAAATAAATATAACACACACTAAATTTACTTCTAGCATAAACTGAAAGATATTTCCAATAACAACATTGCAATAAAACAATTCTAACATGTGCTAAATTTCCTTATAACACAATCACATGCAAATTTCCAATAACAAAATTGCAAGGTCAAATAATTACAAGATATTTCCTTCTAGAAAAGACAGCCAAATTTCCAACCACAACATTGCATTGTGAAAGCAATCTAGTGCATGCTAAAATTTCCTTCTAGGTCAAACACAAGGACGTAAAAACAACATAAGGTGAAAAAAAGCTAACATGTGCTATATTTACTTTTAGAAAAAACACAAGCCTACTGTTAACAACAACATTTTCAAAAAATATAAATCTAACACATGCTAGATTTCATTCTATCATAAATACAAGTGCATTGCTAATAACAACATTGCAAGATGAAATAAATCTAACGAGTGTTAAAATTTCTTTAGCACACATAAGCACATAACAACATTATAGCTTTAAACAAATCTAGTGCATGTCAGACTTAATTCTAACAAAAACACATGCATGTTTCCAAAAACACTGCAAGGCAAAATAAATCTATGATGTGTTAGATTTTCTTCTAGCACAACCACAAGCACATAACAAAATTGTAGGATTAAAGAAATTCAACACATGTTAGATTTACTTTTTGCACAACCACATTTATATTTCCAACAATAACATTGAAAGGTAAAATAAATTTTGCACACGATATATTTTCTTCTATTGCAAATATAAACACCTTATCAAAAAGAAGATTACAAGGTACAATAAATCTAATGTGTGCTATATTTCCTTGTAGCACAAATACAGGACCATACCAACATTGCATGCTAAAAGAATTTTAGAACATGTTAGATTTACTTGTAGAGAAAAAGCACGTATATTGTGAACAACAATATTATAGGCCAAAGGAAGTCTACCACATGCTTGATTTTCCCTTATCAAAAATAGAAAAAGAAATTGCCAATGACAATTGCAATGTGAAAGAAATCTAACATATGCTAGATTTACTTTAAGCACAAACACAATTGCCAACAACAATATTGCAGATCAAAAAAATTCTAGCGCTCACTACATTTTATTCTATCACAAACAAAAACACATTGCCAACAATAACATTACAGGGTGAAGGAAATGTAATGCATGGTAATCTATTTCTAGCGCAAACAACCAAATTGCCAATAACAACATGACATTTTGGAAGAAATATAGCACAAGCTAGGTTTCCTTTTAGCACAAACATAAGTATTATCAATAAGAATATCACAAGGTGAAAATTTTAATAAGTGCTAGATTTTATTCTAGAACAACATTACATCACAGCATAATTGAAGCACACATTAGGATTTTTTTTTTTTCACAAACAAAAACGCATTGCTGAAAACACCATTGAAAGGTGAAGGAAATCTAACCCATGCTATATTTTCCTATAGAAAAAACATGAGCACATAACAACATGGTAAGGTGAAAGAAATCTAGCTCGTGTTAGATTTACTTTTAACACAAACAAAAGTATATTTCCAACAACATTGAACCCAAATTTTACAGCTGATCTCATATTTTACGCCTCAATACTTTGTTGTGGGGAAGAATATAAACACCTGGAAAATAAAAATGTCTTGATATTTATTATACAAGGCCAATTGAAAAATTCAAAGGTGGAAATTCAACACCTTGGGTGTGTTGCCCTGAAGCTCTATAGAATGAAAGATAAATGCAGGTGGTAGAAATTTGAAGGTTCGATATATAGGTTTGGAAGGTTTTATGCTCTGAAATTCATCATCAACTAATCTAATCGATGGCTGCACAATCCCCTAAAGATGACGTGTATTTTCTAGTTCAACAAAGGCCAAATTTGGTCAGGAAGTAAACTGAAAATGGAATAGGTAAAATATGGTTAAATTGTAAGAGGGACATGGCTCCCATGTGTGTCTAAGGCAGGTGTGAAAATTGAATGGGTGGAGACGAAGCCCGAATTGAAAGAAAAATCAGGGTCGTTGGTTGTTGATGTTGACGTAGGACGAGGGATCGTAGGGATGCCAACATTTATGTTATCGTAATTACTGATTTTTTAATGGGAACTAATTTTCTGGATTAATAAATTATACATTATTTTTCTTTGGTAATATTTTGGGTCTTCTTGAATATGAATTCAAGCTCTTCTGCTCTCAAGAATCGCTAGGGAGTACTTTAAATTATTCTAAAATGCTTGACGATAACGCATATTTGTTATAGTCACTGCATTTTGATGTTTTTCTGAGCTAGAATGGTCTCAAATCAAGCAATAAGCTCAATATCCTACATGTATCCTCTTTCACCTATACAAGATTCTTCATCTCCTATTGTTACTACAAGCTGCCCATCTTTCAACCATACTTTGGGGGCTTTAGGCAATATGGCCTTGAATTTTGTTACTGTTGAATGCAGAAATAAATTTTTCAATTCCAATTTTTCTTGTTGAATGTAAACATACCTTTTTAAATTAAGTTTGTTCATGTTTAATGAAGAGATACCTTCTTTCAATTACATTTGTTCTAAATATACTGCAGTGGTGATATTATTGATGTAATTTTTGTACATACAGGTTCAAAAGGAAAACAACCTCAGGCTAGTTCAACATTAGAAGACGTTGGAAAAGATGTGGTGGGAAATGAGTCTACAATAAATGGGAACAAATGGTTGTTTACAAGTTCAATGGGAGTGGGTACAAAATTAGTTGACCCAGAGCAAGCAGTTGATGGAAATCAAGTCCAGACAAAGGGTAGCACTAGACAAAGTCTATCACCATCCATCTAACATTATTCTCTATGATTTCTGCCATAGTAGTCTTCACAATCACAATAAAACATGTTTCTCTTGCACCCCCACAGATTCCTTAGATTATTGATAAACCTACTGTTCAAGACAACAATATTCCACACGTAGAATCCAATAATGATAAATTGATAGAGAACATTCCCAACACTTCATGGGTCATTGGGAAATCAAATCATGTCTGTAGATTGGGAGGGTTTAGCAACGTTTGTGTTTATTCTCTAGCTGTCTCAACTTGGTTTCTTTGATGTATGTTTTGAGAAATTTTGGTGTTGGAATGTTTGTGCTTGACATATTCGATGGTCTAGGGGTTCATAGGGAAGAAAATTGAGTCTATTTAAGTATCTCTTCAGACACCTAGTATATCCTAATTTAGAGAGTTTATTGTAAAGTGTTCCCTCTAGGAAACTCGTGGCTTTATTTTTGGCTAATTATATTGGGGTATGTGGGTTCTAATGTTGGGGTATCCACTTCAATGGGGGTTGAGATGGTGATCCCTTCAAGTATCTTGTTCTGTTTGATGAGTCTAGGTGATGAATTTCTGTGGTGGTGTCAAGCCCTGAGGATGTTGTGGTTGGCATATTCTCCTATTTCTTTACAGGTTGTGTAATTTATAACAATTTTTATAGGTGTTGTTGTCACTCAAGAAAAAATTCCTAAATTTTGAACATCAGTTCGATTCCAAAGGTTTAGTGTTAGTCTTGGTCTAGTCTTTCCATGGTTTGACTTAAAGTCTAAGACCTAGAAGGGAGTCTTGTTGGTATTGTCAAATAGGGTCAACACTCTAGTTTTGCCTATCACTATTCCCACATCACACATAAAATTCCATGTGTCAAACTTGTGTCAAGGTTTTCATGCGCTATGAAACTACCTAGATGTTTTCGTAGCGCAAAACCCAATCTAGGAGTTTTCATAGCGCAAAACCCAAAATTTGCACTGGCTGTGCTACGAAATCGGGGATTCGTGCTGATTTGTGTCAAATCTCATCTAGCTGTCTAATTTATCAGAATCCCTTAATCTTACATCATCAACTATCAGTCCATACACCATGCCTATCACATGCAACTGCTCATTATCATCATTAGGTTTGTTAAGTGTCCTGGTACGCTTGAGTTTCAAATTTCAAAAAAGGGTCCAAGTGTTTTCAATTATGATTATGTTTGGGTTCATGCATGAGAAGAAAATTGGCAGATATTTAATCAGAATTCTTTGAAGTCCAAGCGAAGCAGCTTCCCTTTCCATTTCAAGCGAGGCAATGATCAAGATTAGGACGGTGCAAGCTCTTTCAATTTTCATTTTGTAGGAATTCCATGGAGATGTCTATAGGAAAGAAGGATCATAGGTCAGGTAGGTGTCTAAGGAGTGAGCTTGTAGGTTTACATGTTGTCCTAAAGAATAGTGAAGTTGAACAAGCTTTCAAACAGGTTGGTTGTTGGATATTTTGTGAAAAACTTCAAGGAGGCCACACGCAAGTCACCAAAGAATTTTCTTTTAATTTCACAGGATTAAATTTGAAGGTTGGAGTGCTTGAATTACCAATCCCTCTAGAGGTTATATCTATAGTCACTGAAATTCCAAGAGGACAGAGGAGGTGGTTTAAAAACTTCATGTTTGATATGACTCCTTACAAGAAATTTTTAAAGTTAGAGTTCATTGATTCAGACTTAAACAAGTCACTGCCCAGGAGCTTTGTCAAGGATTCATATGATAATTTTCTTACCTGCATACAAAGATCCTTTACCTATGAAGGGAAGTATCATAAGGTGTATTCCCATGACTTCAAACTTATGCTTCATTTCATTGGAAAGATATCTTTGTATTTTCCTTTCTATCTGTTTTGTAGCCTAGGAAAAATGTGTGACAAGGTTTAGTTGAAAAACAACTTGAAGGACATCCTCAGCTAAGAAAAACTACATAGGAAGTAAGCCTAAATCCTAAAGTTTTGATTTGGATCAGCTTTTAAAATTTACTTTTAAGAATGGTATCAGTTTATTTAGCTTTTAACAGCCTCATGGCATACGTAAGAGCCATTTCAAAGGAAAGAAAACTCAAGGAAATAAAATTTTGGCATAAAATTGTGTTTTTGAAATCACATACTTGTTTCCTAGCGCACTATGAAACTGCCGTAGGTGATGCCTAATGCACAACAGTTTCATAGTATGCTACGAAACTGCTATAGCTACATGTAATGATTTGGTGGACCAATTTTGAGAGACAAAAGGAAATATTTTTGAAGAGGGGTTTCTGAAAAGGATTAGTTATAAGGTGTAAACATCCAGCAAGGGAAAAACAAGTAAAGCAAGGACATCTATGAACTCTAAGCTCTATGTTATGAAAGTAGTCATTATTTTGTAGTTAGTATTGTTCATGATGCTTCAAGCAGCATTAAAGAAGTTTTTGTCTTACCAGGTGTATATGGGCAAGGTCAACAGCATATGGAAAACAAGCTAATCCAATGCATTTTTATGTAATTAAGAAGAACAACAGGGATAATAGACTTCAAAGAACCTTTTGGAGACCAAAAGCAGAAAAACAGGAACAACTTCCTAATTTCCGGGAACAGTCAAAGGATGAGGCATCAAGGGTCACTATGAATTTTAAATCCACCACCAAAACTAAACTGAAGAAGGCCACTTGTTAGAGAATGAGTTTGAATTGTAACCAATGCTACTACCAACATAATAAGGAGTTACACTCCTAATTGTTTTAGGTCTCTAGAACTACCAGTTAAACAGTCAGTTACATCAAATAGCTGGTTTTAAGTGCCAATAAGTGTCAAAGTAGGAAAAGTTCAAATTCCCCTCATGCTGGAAGAGGAACCTAAGTCATGTAATGAGCTCTATATATGGGAGAAATCTAATGTATTAAAGGTTGGAAATTTTCAGAGAAACTCTCATATTGTGCTTTGTGTAAGACTCTATTTTAAGTAATACAATATTTGGCTTTACTTCTCAGGAATCATAAGGAATTCAATGTTCACAACGACTTGTATTGTCCTCCTCTCATTATTTACAGTAGTATGAATGTGTGATTACTTAGAAATCACTGATTGTGCTCTAACTTCATTCATACATTTATAGACTGTGTTATCCTATGTGTTTTTGATGTATTCTCCATGTGTTGAATTCTAGATACCCTGACTTCCATGTAAAGCTAAAATTATTGTCACACCGAAACATTTTTGACTCCATAAGCCCAATGAATACATTCTAATTGTGTTTCAACCATTTAAACTTTTTCATTTGTTTCTTAAAGTTAGCCATCTTATTCATTATCAAAATCTTTAATCTAGTGAGAGAGCCCTCTAAGGTTGAGGAGGCTAAGCCTCAACCAAAAGTTGGTGTGAAATAGTTGCTTAGAGTCTTCCTAATTAGCAGCCTATCGGGGGTTGATTTTGTGATAACATGTGTGACCCCTTTATTTCCTTTATGTTGCTGAGAAAACACATGTGTTGTAGGGAGAGTGGGGGATACATCCTGAAAGGTCAGCGTAGAATGACACCTTTTACCCAAGATTATCATACTATGTGTTTCAATGTTGTGCCACCTAAGACAAGAAGAGAAATTTGCTAGCTTGAAACCCAAGATGGGATGGAGAGGCAATGCACTCATATTGTAAAATTATGAATGAGGTGTCTACTTGGATTAGTCCTTGATCACACTAGGGGATGAAAGAATAAGTATTTGAACTTAGTGGAAAATTGCATTGGAAGATGAAAATTCTGTTGATGTTGGTTTGTAAGGACAAATAGTTTGAGAGGTATAATGTCTTTATCTTCTTGTAAGACATTAAAAAAATGTTGAGGAACCAACACTTCACCCTGGATAGGTTAGATGCAAGGCTTGCCCATGTGGAGGGACACTTATAATGCGACTCTAACATTGTTGCACCTCTAGGATCGAGTGTCTGAGACCCAATTACCATTTCATTTTCAGAGTCTGAATGCTTCTCTTTCTTGTACTTTTATCTCTTTTTCAGCATCACTATAGAAATTATGAAAAAAGGAACCTATTTAGCTTACTTGTATTTTATTTTGTGTTGATTAAACTAGGAAGGAAACTAAAAAGATAAAATGGAGTGGGAATAATTTATTTTTCTTATTATTCATAATCAAATTTTCAGGTGTATTTCCCTTAAACATGGTACATGTCTAAGTCATTATCTCACAATTAGGTTTTATCTTGTGTAGGAGTCATACCTTATATAGGAGTCTGTCTATAGCTCTATTTGGTTATCTTTCGCGCAATATGGAGAATAATTTAATGCCTCTGTTGTTTTAGTATATCACATAGTGCCCATTGGTCATACTTCCAAGTCATGTTTGTTTCATTCTTTTATGTGTTGAGGAAAATGTTTCAGCCCATGTTGGCCATTTCCACTCCTTGTTGGTCGTTTCTTGTAATCCATTCCTACGTTAATTGTGCTTCACCATATCATGTAGACAACATCCATTCAAATCATATCTTGGTCAATTCGACATAGACTGATGGAGGATACATCATGCTTTACCTCCTTATGGTTGTGCTTTCATAGCTCAATTGGTTAGAGTTCTTGTTTGGTAAGAAGGAGGTTAGTAGTTCAAGTATTCTTGAAAGCACCAGTTCTATTGTTCCATAAGGAGTTGTTTCTCTATGATATTTCCCCTAAATATCACTAGATAATGTAAGTGTGTAGGCAAAAAACAAGAAATTGGTTCAAACAATTACTAAATAAGTTATGCAAATAGAATTGGTAGAGGAGGAGGATGTGAATTTCTCGATTTAATTTTCATCCTAGTCTCCACTTGTGTAGCTAACTTGGGGAAATGTTGAAAGCCACTCCAAATCTCCA
The DNA here is from genome assembly GCA_000404065.3 of Pinus taeda. NCBI lineage: Eukaryota > Viridiplantae > Streptophyta > Pinopsida > Pinales > Pinaceae > Pinus > Pinus taeda. Next base: position 80,967 of record APFE030008297.1, on the reverse strand, counting down.
ATATCCTAGATATCTTCATAGAATAACTAATAAAAAAGAATACCAACCCACAAACCTTCCTACAATAATGTTAGAATAACAAATCTTGATGATCCAAAACTAGCATACACGACATGGACAATGTATAAATTCAACAATAACACATAAATATATACCTCCCACACATGAGATGACCTATCCTCAAGCTTAGCAGCCTGGAGTTCCTGAATTTCCTTGTTTAACTATAAAATTGATAATAATCTATAGTTGAAGCTTTATAGTTTCAAAAGCGCCTTGACCCCTTAGGTGAGATGAGAATAAATAGGCCTTTTGGCCTCCCTAAGGGAATGGTTCTGGATGCTTAGGGTGAACTGAGTTAGGAAATTTCAACAACTCACCACTTACCAAGGCATGACGATGATGCATTGATCAAATCTTTTAGGCAATGAAATATTCTAGAAAAAATATATGGATGTTGGTTAGAAATGACTAATCTGACGCTCTCAATGCCAAACAATACACTAAGTATGGATCTTGGTTAGAAAAGACTAATATGACACTCCCAATGCCAAACAATACACTAAGAACAAATGGAGGAGGCATATAACTAGTGTTGAACCAATGTTCGTGCTCCAACAAGCTCAAAATGAAGGGCCCAAGATATACAAAAGTGTCAAAAACATAATGATGACTACAAATAAATATAAGGAGGGGAATTGGTTGATAATAATTCATGTTATTTTCTTATGCCATACATAATACACTAGAATTATATTTAAATTTTGAAATTAATATTAAGTATACAATTTATTAAATTGCATAATAATTGATAAATTCAAAATTTGTCTTCTCAATTATATGTGATGAGTCTCACATAAGGTTTTTCTGACCACTCCTAGGCACATAAAGGCTATATTGAACCTAACTTTGTTCACTTAATAATACTTTCCTAGCTTAATGAGCTCTTAGGAGAATCCAAGATATTTTTCATACTTTATGTGCCTAACATGACTATTATGTAATGTTTGAAGGGATTCCACACAAATTTCAAGGAGAATCATCTAGAGATATTTGTGGGGCCTACTACATTCTACAAAATAAACCCAACATGACTTCCTAAGGATATTATATCCTCCTTCCTACTACTACGTGGTGATGCAAGAAACAAGATCTAGGTTTTTATTGATTTTTGGAGGGAAAGCAATCCTCCACTCAAGGAGTTTTCCTCCTATACACTTGTACAAACAATAGGCTTGAGTAGAATAATAAGATTAGAAGAAAATAATAGGAAAGCATGTGAATAATATGAGAGGTTTAGATTCCAAGCATTTTTTGTAACTTTGTCATGTACAAACAACATTTCTTTTAATCGAAGTGATATTTGATTTCAACTCTTAGTTTAGCTTTCTTCTATGGTTTTTGAGTTTCCTTGTGTTAAGGCACAACCTAGGTGGTTGATATACCTCTTGTATCATTTCTCTTCACACATTTGTTTATGTCTACAAAATATTTATGAACATTACTTTCATGGATGTTTATTTAGATAATCTATGAGCAATTGTTTCTTGCAGATTATCTTAACATTCGTTTATGATAGTTGTACCGTTGCTACATTAGTTATATAGAATTTTTACTTTGAATTTAGTTCATTTCCCTTACTAATTTTATTTTTCTATTCATTATGTACTATTCATTGTTTCTTACACTCTACTCTATTTTGAAACTACAAGAAACACTACAACCTTGCATTTTGTTAGCTTAACCTTACCACAAGTTGTTTTGATGCATTAGATAGGTGCACTTTTCAATTTTTCAACTTCTCCTTTGCATCATTTCCATCCAATATCACATTTAGCATATTCACCTTCACATTAGACTGTTTTTTGTAGAAACATAAGGACACTTGTAGCAGTTTGCAACCCGACTTCTAAGCTTTCCCAAATTCACACGAAACACATGATTTTCCTTAATGCTATATACATACTTACTGTCTGAATACTTGACACCTAACATACAGATGAGCTTGTAGATTGAAGCCCTAATGTATCAATTCCCAATATCTTGAAAGGCCAATGGTTGGGCTATCAAGCCATTGGGCCCTTGGAAGAGGCTAAAGAGTGTCATTGATACTAATTAGATGATATATTAACATCCAAAAGCCCAACATCCACATCGTCGCTATATGGTTACCACCTAGACATCACCCGATGCGAAGTCAACCTTCCATTGCCATGTCATCATGCCACATCACTTGCCACATTGGTATGCCATGTCATCTAGACCCACATTGGTGCCACATCATAATGAGATGTTAGCATGTCAAATAAATTGCCACACAATTGACATGCGGTATCCCCGGGTCCATATCCACTCACCACATCATTACTCTATGGATATCAAGGTTTCTTGTTGGTGAATCATGCCCTACTTATGAATGTCTACTACCCAATATTGTGACATTTTGATAGGTCGATGTACCAACAACGAATACATTGCATTAGCATTGGCTGACCTTGAGGTGTCCTTAATACAGTTAGCCCAACATTTGACCTCTTGATGGACTATAGTCCCCAACCATCAAGTGACAGTCCTTGAACCCTCTATCTCCATGAGCTAATGGATAATGTAGGACAATATGTTAATATCGAGGACATGTTTGACATGGCATCTAGGTTAGTTGGGGCTTTTTACACAATTAGGTGATGGGGAGCACTATTTGCCATCATTATAAACCATAGGTATATAGATGTTGTATGGGTGTTAATGTGAGGATTTTGCCAACAAGGATGGCTTTTGTTGGGGCCTTGGACATCATCTAAGAAGAAACACCATTATCATCTTAGGGGCTACGAGTGGTTTTTAAGGTTTAGTAATAATATAAAAAATGCACATGGTACAGAACCACCTCCTGGTGCCTTTAAGGTGAATAGTTTATAGGATGCCAATGCGAGTTTATATAATTTATAGGATGCAAATGTGAGTTGATATTATATGGTTTGTATTAATAAAATAAAATCACCAATTAATAGAACTGTTGGCAAATGAACATTTAAAAAAATATTATGATTGAGACTTTTCAAACATTTTTGTGGGAAAATTTAAAATTTCAAGTGGTGCTCTAAATATTTGGTGTTCAACAATTTGGGAAATTTTTGAGCAGACAAATAATCTGCACTTCGAGGAGCATTAGTGGGTGCACACATTAACTCCAATATGGTCATGGAGTATCGTGTAACATTAGTAGGTGAGGTGCTTCTGTCAACAACCCTTCCGGACTGCCAAGACAGGTTTACAAGATCTACATTTACTACCATTTTTTCTGTGAGGCAAATCTTCCACACTTTTTTCCTAAATTAGGTATGTGTTTTGGCTTTCTATTTGTTTTCTTAAAAAATATCTCTTTGAATAAATTATTATCATCTCTAGTAGGTGAATGAAAAAATTTCTTTGGTCTCTCTTTGATTACACTTTTTCCTTGCAGAAACGATAGGTTGATAGGTTGTAGAAACTATAGGGCACTTCAATCGATAAATTTTCATGTATGTTAGTTTTAGCTTCTGCAACCTCTCTAGTGCCAGTACCATAGCTAGTTTCAGACCTATTAGCTATAGTTTCACCTTGCCAATTATTCCACACCTTACAACATTGCAACGTTGGATTCAACACCAAATCTAATATCTTTTGCAGAAATATAGTTTCTCCTCCAACCAACTCTGCTGAAATTTTGTTTGTAGCTTTACCCTTTCAAGGGCTATCTATATGGTGTGTAATTTCTAGAGAAAAAAATTCAATGTATAGTTGTTGAGGCTCAACTACAACTCTGGTAACAAGGAATATTTTGTGTGGAGTATATAGACTCTTCTCAATCGATGCCCTTGCATTGAAAGACTTTGATAGGGGTATACCTATCTTGAATTGCAAGACCTTGATAAGGTTATACTAATTTTATCAATAAGATACATGTGTTTGTACAGTTATTTATTCTCCTAATCATATGAAGAAAACCAGAATACAAGAATATGGGTTTCAATTCTTCGCAACTGTATAGTTCTTGAGGATCGGTTGTGACTTAGAGAACTAGGAATATTTTGAGAAGAGTATATATATTCTTTTCAATCCATGTCCTTGCCTTGCAGGACCTTGAGAGGGGTATATATATTCTTCTCAATGGAAAAAAATTTCCGTTTGTATGTTTGTTTATGATCTTTCCATATATTGACGTATTTTTGTAATATGTGAAAATTTGCAACCTTGTTAAATGACACTTACACAACAAGAATACACTAGTGCTACCTCTAGAGAGATAAAATCAGCAACAAGTTCATCTGATTCCTTAGTGCTCAAGATACTAGCCCATTGTATACACATAATAGAAGGGAATATCCTTCACTTTGATAGGGGTATACCGATCTTGAATTGCAAGACCTTGATAAGGTTATACTAATTTTATCAATAAGATACATGTGTTTGTATAGTTCTTTATTGTCCTAATCATATGACGAAAACCAGAATACAAGAATATGGGTTTCAATTCTTCGCAACTGTATAGTTCTTGAGGATCGGTTGTGACTTGGAGAACTAGGAATATTTTGAGAAGAGTATATATATTCTTTTCAATCCATGTCCTTGCCTTGCAGGACCTTGAGAGGGGTATATATATTCTTCTCAATGGAAAACAATTTCCATTTGTATGTTTGTTTATGATCTTTCCATATATTGACGTATTTTTATAATATGTGAAAATTTGCAACCTTGTTAAATGACACTTACACAACTAGCATACACCAGTGCTACCTCTAGAGAGATAAAATCAGCAACAAGTTCATCGGATTCCTTAGTTCTCAAGAGACTATCCCATTGTATACACATAATCGAAGGGAATATCCTTCACTTTGATAAGTCAAATAGCCAGTAAACTCAAGGCAACAATATCAAGATGAGTCCATATGTGCTACATTATTAGATTGACTTGGTAAACTGATATGTTGTTCGTTGTTCAGATTGTTGGGGCTACCTTTAGATTCTTTCTTTTTGATTTTACATACTTTAAACACACACCCAATCCATTTCCTTGTAAGCATTACTAAGCATAGGATGATAATATGGGGCATTTTCTTGGATCGGATTCCATCTAAGTTATTTTCTTTGCTTTTGGGCATATGTAAAGTTAAGTGCATTTTAATGGAATTTGATTGCTTGTTTCTTTTTGTTAATATATCTGCAAATTTCCTTGCTCACACTCTGACATGAATGTAAGAGAAGTCCTTATAATCAAATGGGTATTTATCTCAGGAGTTTATTCTTCCACATTCTCACACTTTCAAGGCTTGCATATGTGCCAGAAATCATAGACAAGTACCCAGACTTGGAAAAGAACTCAAACTTTCTATTTAGCTACCTAATCCAATTCTAATTCAAGAGGTGCATAACTCAATCAATAATAGCACTCAAAGGGTTATTGTTAATTTTAGGTATATTCTATACTTAGAGCAAATTTACTTCAGTTTTCCATATTAACTCAATATCAATTCTAGATTAGCAATCACATTTAACTTGATAATAAAATGCAAGTAGAACATAAACATAAATCATAGAAAGAAAGCCAAGACAACAGGACACTAGATGTGGCACCAACCAAGGATAACCCCCAATGCGGGGAAGCCCTTGATCAAATCTTCTTATGATCTTCAATAGTTCAGCAGAGAGATAGTACAAATATACAAAACTAATATTTATGACAGCTATAGAAAACCCTTGACCAGAGAAGTCAATGTTGGTAAAACTAGATAGAACCTTCTTTTGAAGTTCATCCATATGACACCAATAGGATGATCATAAAACTGAGCTAAACATGGTCAACCCTTGACCCATTACAGCTCCCAAAAGCAGTGATAACTACTTGCTACACTAGCTATAACTGCTTTATGAGATATGGTGTCAACATTCAATCCTCTTCCTTCACACAGTTGCCAATGCATGACTTCGAGGTGCAGCTCCACCATTTTCACGCTTTCAAGTCAATTCCTTTGCTGTTGGCTATGGCCTATGGCCTAGCCCACTAGAAAGTCTGGCCTCTGATCTTCAGTCAACAAATAATATAAATGCAGTAGTATAAGTCCTACAAGGACTTGACTTAATCTGAATGTGTTTATTTGAACTTTGGTCTAGGACAAATTTAATTAATATAATATGACTATAGGTTACCAACCTTATAAATAGTCCTCAGGAATAGTTTCAATCATAATGCTTTCATCATCATGTTGTCATTGAAATACTATGTTGATCCTTCAAGTCTCTATATGCTCTTAGGGCTTATTTACATCAGCGGGTTGGGGTCTCTCATTGTTTTAGCTTAGGACCTCATCATAACTGTGAAGCCTTCCTCTATAGTGGTTTATATATCCTCTAGCCTGCATCGTGGAGCCCTCCTTAACTACTGGTTAGAACCTCTTTTCACAACGTATAGGTCCTCCTCATAAGACAACTATAGAGACTTCTCCCTTCAACGCAGCTAGGCTTCAAGACTATGCTAAGACATGCTAGGGCTCCTTCTTGAACAACACCTAAAACACATCCTTTAGGATTTTTTATTGAGTCTCTTTCTTATTGTGGATTAGGGGTTCATTTAGGCTCCCTTTGACTGTGTCTTAGCTGTGAATAGAAGACTGCAGCTAGGACTCTTTTGGAGCTTCCTTTGACAACGTATGGAAGCCTCCTTGCTTTGATGAAGAGCCTTCTTTTGGGAAAGCGAAAGAGCCTCTCTTCACTATGATTTAATCCCTTTAGGACAGCATATAAGGCTTGTGGCTAGGGAAATTTTTCTAGTAGCTAGGGCTCCTCGAAGGCTGTGGCTATGACTCTTCCTTTAAGACTGCATTTAGGGAAATGTTAGCCCTCCCTTGATAGAATATTAGTGCACAACTGAAGAAGAACTTCAACTCCTAGTTTGGACTTCGGTTAGGGCATCATATCTCTATTAGGACAATGTATAGAATCCTTCTTGACTATGGCCAGACTCTCTAATTTCCTCCTGCATCTAGGGCTTCATCATCTAGATCTCTCTTGCCACCAAAAACTAAAACAAGTGGAGAGAGATCAAGAGTGAAGTGTGTGTACAAAAGGACCTGAAAACCTTTTCAATTTATAATAAAATGTTGAGGATAGATGGGGGTAATTTGTTTGTTGGCCAACCTTAACGAATTGTCTCATAACACAAATAAATTCATATCTCCAAGAATACACATTGGAATCAGATGATCTTTAGATCAATCCTACACCACTTGACGAGATTGTCTTGTTGTGTTGCTGCTACACTATGTCATGGTTATCCCGTTGTGCCACTGCTACACTATGTCATGGTTGTCACATTGTGCCACTACTGCACAATGTCATGGCTATCCCATTGTGCTTTGCCATACCATAACAACACCATGAATTTGTTGCACTAAATAATAGTTGTCCCATGTTGTACCATTGTACCATTGTTGTCCCATTGTGCACTATATTCCATTGACCATTGTTGTCCCATTGTTGTACCATATGTTGCACCATACTACACCAAGTTTCCTTTGTTGTATCATTGCAGTACCATGTAGCATTGTTGTCTCGCTACTACACCATACATCCTGTTGTCCATACTGCTGAACCATACATCTTGTTGTCTTATAGTATCATGTCTATAATGTTATAACATTATAATAAGACTTGGATCTATCATTCATGATTGTGATTCAATCCAAGTAGAAGATAGAGCATCCTTATTTAGAACAACATTAAGGATAGCTGAAGGTGTGGCTTCTTTATCTCAGTGTTTATGTGTGAGAGTATTCCTTCCATGATAGAAATGGTATTCCTTTCATGACTGCGTATAGGATAAGGGATTTCCCTTTCATGATGACAAGGACATTCCATGTGTAGAGCACTTCTTTTAGGACAACGTTTAGGTGCCATCTAAATTAGGTAGCATATCAACAAGGTTTAGGGCATCTCCTCTCCTTAGACTTACAACTAGTGTTTTTTCTTTCATTTTCGTGGTTGTGTATTACTGCTTCTTCATAGGGCAATGTTTAGGGCTTCTCCATAGGGTAGTGTTAGGGCTTCCTTCATCGTGCTAGATCTCCTTTTCCGCTTGTATCTAGGACTTATTCATTAGGGAAGTGTAGGGCCTTGGGAACTCCTTCTAGATTAGGGCAACATTATCACTTAGGATCTCTCCTCCTACTAAAAGCCAAAGACAAGTAGAGAGGAATATATCTCAAGTGTGTGTTGAAATGACTTGAAGGCCACCTCTATTTATACTAAAACGTTGAGCACAAGTGGGGTTTATTTGGTTGCTGACTGACCTTGATGAATTGTCCCATAACACTAATAAATTCATATCTCCATGAATACTTATTGGAATTAGACGATCTTTAGATCAATCCTACACCTCTCAATGAGAGGGATCCACGAAAAATATCAGCTACCATTAATAAAATGACGCACATGGATTTTGGCCCTAGTTTCCAATTTTAACACTCCCTCTTAACTAGGTAGAACTCCATCCACTGATCCATATGTATGAATGTACTATCTCTGTCGTCAGTGCCCTACACTACTCTGATATGCTCTGCTGAGCTTTGTTTTGTTGAACTGTGCTGAGCTCTGCTCTGCTGAACCATGAAGAAGAAGAATTGATCGAGAATGTCTCATACCATTCTCTATTGACCTGAAGTTAGTTTCATTTGAAGAGAGTGTGTCATATCACTCTTACTGACCCAAAGTCAATTTTATTGATCCCAGATAAATATCACAAGAGAGTGTCTCAAACGACTCAAACTGATCCCAAATCACTTAGGGGTCATCCTAGAATAGGGATTATGGTAGGTACAATGATGCATCCATCGATAGTACTACTATGGTCCCTAACCACATTTCCGTGCTCATTGATCAGATGAGAGCTACTTCCCATGAGTCTCAGACTGGATGGGTAGGATGCCTCGACAAAAGAAATAATCATCATATCCCACAAAAGAACTAATCATCCTGGCTCACAGGAGAATGAATCATCTTGTCCCAAAGTCACCTTGGTGTATGACAGGGGAATGCTGAGCTATTCACCTTGTACACAGTGCACCATTAGGGGAGGGCGAGTCACCCTATGGTCGTGTGTTAATCCAGTAAGTACCCCAAGCCCCCCAGATCTACCAGAGCTCAATGCATGCAACATGCATGACCCTTATACGAAGGTCTCTCAAAGACTCCAAGTCATTCGGGAAAGTCACAGATTTGACCTTTCCCCAGGGCTTTGACAAAATTTCTGTGACTTGTACATTAGTCTCAATGCAATGGAGCCTCCTCGACCATCGACTTACCATATCCTAGATAAGGTAGTATCTGATGTCTATCTGCTGGAGCAATCACCGAGTATGGGATTTCTCAATAATTGAATCCCCCCTGGTTGTCACAGAGGATCACAGTGGTATTCATCATGTGTATAAACAACTCACTAAAGAGCTTCCACAACTAGGTAGCTTCAGACGAGATCATACTCGTAGCTATGTATTCGGTCTCAGTAGTTCTTATAGAAACCAAATTCTTATTCCTACTCATCCATGATATCAAAGAAGAATCCAAAGAGAACCATCACTGAGAAGTGCTCTAGTGATCCTCCACACTGCCTGTCCAGTCAACATTCGAATAATCATGCAGCTTCATATTTTCTGTAGTGTATCTCAATCCATGAGAGGTTGTGCCCTGAAGATACCTCAGAAGATTCTTGGCACCAATCCATTGAGGCTAAACTGAAAATGAGCTCATTGTGCTAACTGAAAAACATATATACTGATGAAAGTTCACCAAGAACATCAACGCAAATGAGTTTATGAAACTCAGAGGCATTTCCCAAATCTGGTCGAGCATCATCACCATAAAACTTATGAAAGTTAATATCCTCGAGGTAGTCATGGGCTTGGAGTTTACCATTTCACATCCAGAATCCAGTTCCCTCTTAGTTATGCAAGTGAGAGGGTTTGCACCTATCATAAATAGGTCATTCTTAGAAGGTGATGGTATGAGAGGTCTATCATCCACAATCTTAAAATAATTGTTTGGATCGTCTTCACTCTTAGTGAATGTCATCTTCATCTAACAACTATCAATCCTCTCATATCAAACCTAGGGTTATTTTCTTAAAGCCATAGAGGGCTTTCTTCCACCTACATACATGAGATTCTGAATGAATCTCAAACCCCTCGGGTTGTTCCAAGCCTGTGAACCTACTACATGAGGGGAATGGTTCCTTTGTAAGACTTTCCTTCAGTACATCTCAGACATGTAACTTCATGTTCCTTTTGAATTCAGGCATCCTAGTCACAATATAACTCACATCGAGTAGGGCCCCACAATAAGTAGACCTCCGGTGCTATAGATGAGATGCATCAAATAACATGGTCCCCAATGGACCATCTTGCAACTTGGTACAAATTTCCAACCCTGAACCCATGAGTAAAAGCATCTTTGAAAATTCTATTTTCAAACATGTACCTTTCCATCGATGAATGCCACCCTGAAACCATTGAATTCCATTACAGAAATGGAGACAAGTTTCTTCTTGCGATCAGGTACATAAAAGAGATTTTGTAAATGAATCGAGTTACCCTCATTCAATTGAGGGGTAACATTTCCTACACCCTTTCTGGGATAGGTGGCATCAGCTCCAAGTATTATCCCACTACTGTTTCTTACCAAATTCGAGAGAGAACGCTTCTATCCGGTGAAGTGCCTTGCAGCACTATAATCAATAAATCAGATTCCCGCAAAATTTGAAGGAGAGGTCAAATAAAAGATAACGGTTCTTTATCTTATAAGAAACAATATTTGATTCTCCATACCTGGCATTCTGTGCTTTCCTTAAAGAGTCAAATGTTTCTTTGATGACCTGCATTATCTTTCATTCCTTCGATCATTGAACATGTCCCTGGAATGATTGTTATCTCCATTAATAGATGTGTCCCTACCATTTGGACACTCCTTCACATAATGGCTGAACTCATTGTAAGCAAGGCATTTGCCTTTTCTTTCACCCTGAGATCTAGATTTCCCACTGAAGTGATATGTAGATAGGCCATCAGAAGCTTCCATTGCACCATTATGATGATATACTTTGCTTCGAATTTACCCTTGGTGAATTTGAAGAGGGATGAGGAATCCATTGATCTTTTTGTCCTTTCCCAACTGTCTTCAATGATTTCTCTTTCACTCTTGCTTGGGATTTGTCTTCACCTCGCCTTTGATACCATGTTAACTTTTTCATAGTTAGGCCAATATCATTTTCAAATTAGCAATCACATCAACATTAAATTAAACTGCAAATAGAACATAAACATAAATCGCAGAAGACAAGCCAAGACAAGAGGACACAAGATGTGGCACTAGCCAGGGAAAAACCCCAATGTGGGGAAACCCTTCATCAATTCTTCTTATATGTTCTTCAATAGTTCAGCAGAGAAAGAGAGACAGAGACAGTACGTTTACAATAGAGGTCAACACTTTGACTTATCTAGATAAGAGCGTAGATCATCTCAAACAGGATGATCCATGAGATCAGAAGACATGTTGCTTCAACTAATTGTCCAAGGCGACTCCTTCACCTATCATTGTGTTGCATCTCGTCATCATGTTGCACCTCATTGTTCTACATCATGATGCACATGCTTGTGGTCCCATTGTGCCACTGCTACACAATGTCACGGTTGTCTCATTGTGCCACTATTGCACTTATGTCATGACTGTCTCGCTGTGCCACAACTCCACTATGTCATGGATGTCCCATTTGCCACTGCTGCACTATGTCATGGCTATCCCATTGTGCCACTTCTGCAGAATTTCATGGCTGTCTCATTGTGCTTTGCCATACCGTAACAACACCATGAATTTGCTGCACTAAATACTAGTTGTCCCATGTTGTACCATTGTACCATTTCTGTCTCATTATGCACTATATGCCATAGACCATTTTTGTACCATATTCTGCACCATACTGCACCAAGTTTCGTTTGTTGTCCCATTGTTGTGTGATTGCAATACCATGTAGCATTGCTGTCACAGTGTTGCACCATACATCTTGTTTTCCATATTGCTACACCATTGCTGCACCATACATCTTGTTGTCCATACTATTGCACCATTGCTGCACCATACATCTTGTTTTCATATAATATGTTGTCTATAATGTTACAACATTCATCATAAGACTTGGATCCATCATTCATGACTGTGATTCAATCAGAACAGGAGATAGAGCATCCTTATTTAGAACAACGTTAAGGATAGCTAAAGGTGTGACTTCTTTATCTCAACATTTACGTGTGAGAGCATTCCTTCCATTACAATAATGGTATTCCTTTCCTGACTGCGTATAGGAAAAAGGCTTTTCCTTTTATGATAGAAAGGGCATTCCATGTGTAGAGCACTTCTTCTAGGATAGTGTTTAGGTGTCATCTCCATTAGGCAGCATAGCAACTAGGTTTAGGGCATCTCTTCTCCTTAGACCCGCGGCTAAGGTTTCTGCCTTCACTTCCATGGTTGCGTATTACTACTTCTTCATAGGTCATTATTTAGGCTTTCTCCATAGGGTAGCATTAGGGCTTCCTTAACCATGCTAGATCTCCCTTTCCTCCTACATCTAGGGCTTCTTCATTAGGGCAGTGTAGTTCCTAGGGCACTCCCTCTAGATTAGGGTATCGTTATCCCTTAGGACCTATCCTCCTACTAAAACCCAAAGACAAGTAGAGAGGAAGAGATCCCAAGTATGTGTTGAAATTACTTGAAGGCCACCTCTGTTTACATGAAAACGTTGAGCATAAGTGGGGTTTATTTGGTTGCTGGCCAACCTTGACGAATTGTCCCATAACACTAATAAATTAATATCTTGATGAATACTCATTAGAAATGGATGATCTTTAGATCAATCATACACCTCTCGATGAGAGGGATCCAGGAAAAATATCAGTTTCCATTAATAAGATGACCCACATGGAGTTTGTCCCTAGTTGCCAATTTTAACAAGGAGCATTCCTTTTTCCTTTGTTATTGAACATGTAATTCCTTTGATTGTTGTCACCCCTAAAATTGTTGTGGTAGTTCTTGTCATCATCCCGAAGTGTATCCCTTCTACTATGCCACTCCCTTTCATAGTGGCCAAACCTATTACAAATGAACCATCTTCCCTTCCTTCTTCTTTGAATCCCAGCCTTCCTTGGCATTCCTTTTTTGAACTTGCATTTTCTACAAGATCTCCAAATTTTCCTCACATTCAATTTCAATCATTACATAAAAATGAAATAAAACAAAAATATTTCTCAGAAAACATGTAGAATAAATTCTTTATTCAATTTCTCGTCGAGACGGCCTGCTCCAGTCCATATGTTAACATCTCCAAAAGGTTTCCCACAATTATTACGTTCAATCTATTTTTATCGCATACTTTTTCTATCTATTAACAATATTCAAATTTACTCACTATTAATACATAGCCGCAAATATTAAATTGTTATTATAGTTTTTAACTACTTGCTTTTAACATTATCTATCTTCTGAAATAGGATGTATGGACTCACATATATCACAACTATATAGTTACTTGAAATAAATAGAGGAATCAATAATAATTACACAATATATAAACAAGATTTCTACCCTATCCAAATCCAAATATATCACTATACCGCCTTCGACCAACTATACAATTAATACTAGCATTAAAATCTACTCTGAAACGTATAATCCATATTCATGAATGCGAAAAAATGTGAAAAATATGAGCATACTGGCAATTAAGAAATGTGCATCTTCCATTATGCATAAATCTTCAACGGTGTCTGATATGCCATTGTTCCTCTTGCATTTTCGACTAGATCTATTGAATTTCTATCATAAAGGTAAGTTCAATTACATTCACTCCAATTTCATTATAACACAATTCACATGCAAACTCATTATAGTCAATTTTAACAATTAATTTCCATATTTAAAATAATAATAATTATTATATATATTTTGAATCAAATCTTGCTTTTGTAGGTTTCTTATTGCTTCTTCGACTCTCTATTGTCTTCAACAAGTTGTTATGCAAATTTAAACGTGGAAGGATAACCATCATGTTGTTCATGATTTTTTATTTTTTTTTCAAAAGGCAATGTATGTTAGAAACATTACACATTCTATAAATTTCACATAATATAAATCATTTACCTTCATCTTATACCTTTGCACGGAATCTTGTTTACTAAATCTTAGCTTCAATAACAATTTACATGTCAAAATTCTTCTTCATTTTATGCATTGCAATGTTTCCTTTGCAACATCTAGTGAAATTGCTAGTGGAATCAAATGAGAGAGGTATTCCTAGTTGTCATTCAATTTTATAACTATAATGTGATCAATGGTTTTTCGATTGGAGTCCAAATTGTAGTTTTAATGTGAGTTGTAACTCATTTATTGAAGTCCTACAAGAACATAATGAGAATTTTGTTCAGGGGCATAAAATCCAAATAAGCAACATAATTGTTTTCTAGGCTGCTGTAAGCGTGTTTGGTCAAGGACCACATGAGCATGATACCCATAATTTCTAGAAGTATTGTCTTGTAAAATAGAATGTTTTGGTAGAAATTACATTGTCTATCATTGAACAAAACCCTAGTTCTTCATATCATCGAATAATTTTTTTTTTTATCAAATGGGAGAGGCTTTCCCTAGCTCTAATGAGCTTATATTTTTATCAATGAATTTATCCATGGTAGCCTTTAGGAATTTATTATTTAAATGATGTTAGGGCACCTTCTATATAGACACGGACCTTAGGATTAGGACATCTAGCAATCATTATTACATGAGGCTTTGGGACTTCTTCATCAAGAACAAGGATGTTCGGAGAATATCCATCAAGTTATCAACACCCTGTTATTCATGTATGTGCCAAAGTCAACCAATCATAATGCTTCTTAAGTAAAAAGAGTCATCAAAAATCACATTATAACATCACATCTCCCTTTGAATATTTGAAAGGTAAGCTTACATAAAACATAAGCATTGAGCTATATGCAACCTACTTTTAATCTTATCGTCCATGTTCTAGAATTAGCCAATCATAATCATGTAGCTTATATCAAATTCAGTTATCAGGACATTCCTTTCATCAGGAATCATTAGACAAGAAGAGACATCAAAGATTTTTTGGCTCCCTATTAAGCCTTTCTTCAAGTCATACGAGGCAATAACTTCAGAAAATGTCTGAGTCATCACAGTTGTAGTTGTCTCATTCTTCATTGCATCCAATTACCTAATTCATGATGGGAAGAAAGATTTCTCATTGGGCATTCATCTATGTAGAGCCATTCTTCACAAAATCCTGATTTAATGCAATCAAGATATCACGCTCTTTTTCTTATTGTGCTTGTGTACCTACTTCTATTTTTCACAAGGATTGATAGAGAACTGGTCAGAGTGCTATGCACTTCTTCTAGACAATCTTCAAGATTGAAGGCTTTAGGTGAGATGTAATTCTTATCAAAGGTGCTGCAATTTCCTTTACTAACAGATCCTTGAGAGGTTGGATTTTGGCCTAGAATTGTTGTTCCCTTTTTGTTTCTTGTTTCCACTTGTAGCTGCAAACTCATGATAATTAATGATTTCCAGTCTTCACCATGTCAATCATTCTTCGTGCTATAATATTAATGTAAGGCAAATCAATGTAGGATCATAACCAAGTACAATCATAGGTCAAAATTGTAGAAGGCCACTTCCTTTATTACAAAAATTGTCACTGTCTTATTTGTTCACATAATCATTGTCTTGAAGGTCTTTGATTTACTGACAAAATGTGCTTTAAACAAAATCATTGTATTTAGATGATTGCAAGAACCCTTAACTTATTCATGTTGATTATGGGAGCTGTAACGATCCATACGAGATTTGTTTTAGCTCAAGGTAGGCCAAATAACTCTACTGCTCCGATAATATGCTAATGACGTTGCTGATCTCGAGGGCCAAGAATTGACATAAATTGAGAATGTATATGATACAGTGAAGAGGAGGTTGAAACTAAAGTGGAATAAAAAAAGATCAAAACATAGCTTAACCATTGTAGTGTTGAAAACATAGTTAAATCACAGTGGGTGGAGGGTCAAGCCTCCTCTTTTAATATTGATGCATTACCAAGAATTTTTGAATTGTCTTAGAGGGTTGAAATGTTATAGATGGAGTATAACCCTTGATTACTTTAGAGTCCATAATTTATGACATATGGAGAACCACCTGCAAATGAGCTCAACCATTAAAAAAATAAAATAAGCTATAAGCCATTTCAAATTTTGTCTGCTTGCCAAACATTTTAAAGTTCCTTAAGGCCTTACTTGATTTCAAAGATAACAGTGAATTATTCTTTTGGTGCTGACTGTTAATGCCAATATTGGTTTGACTATCGAAGATATATATGCTAAGAAGAATTGTATTGAGATAAGGATCCACAAAGAACAAAGCTTGGCTTCAAATGGTCCTTCTTGCACTTGATCCTTCTCTTCTTCAATTAGTTGTCATCAAAAGTTCATCAAAAAGATACAAAGTACAATATCTCATGAATCAAGCTTCCTAGATGTGAATTTGGGTGGATGCCCTCCGACGCCTTCTCATGACTTGGTCGCTTGCACGTCGCACACTCATGTCACACTCCCATCTCCATGCATATTTTCATGCCAATCCACACTCCTCATTCACATGGCCCATCACACTATTAGTTTAACACAATCGGGCACCCTGCCATAGTGCAGGTGTGCACCCTCTGACTAGCCCTCCATATGTGTGTTTGGTTAAACACACCCATCATATGACTCGCCTTACTTTTTTTTACTCTTTCAATTGTGGGAGTAGTCTCAAGTGCTCGTTTGTCACGTTTCCAACTCGAGGCCCTAGCACATATAATACCATGGTCCCAATACCATAAGCCACCAATACTAAGACATGAAACTACTTGACCTAACAACTTCGACTCTTTCATGGAGTCAAGTTTAACTAACAATGCCCTAGAAAATATTGGTAAACACATCAATTTATGATAAGAATAAGAATACTTAGACCATTACACATCTTAGATTGCCTAAAAAAGACAAAAACAAACTTAACTATAAAATTTTAATAAATTATAACTTTATTTTAAATTATTAGCACAGCCAAATAGATAGATTAAGTAGCTGGTAAAATTTAGATTATTATTATTATTAGTGATAAAAGAATTAGTATATAAGTTAAATATATATACATTAAAAATAGACATTATAAATTAAATGGTTGGAAAATAACGATCGACATAAACCCATAATAAACATCAAAGTAATAAGTTGTTAAATAATCAGTGTGTATTTGGTTAGTCAAATCCCTTTTCACCTTAAAAAGGTTTGCATGGCAAAGATATTTTATCCCTCTCCATGGTTGGTAGATCCTAAGTTAAGAAGGATACACACTCATTTTATTATCAATTATAATTCTAATTTGACCGAGCCAAAATGTTTTATTGATAATTTTAATTATTTATTTTATAGTTCAATTAAATTTTTTTTTTGCTTAGTCAATGTTTTTTAGGGGAAATCCACAATCTCTTTCATACCTTTTTATTTTATATTTAATTTAAAATACATTATAAAATTAAAATAAATAAAATATTTACAAAATATTTTGATTTTGAAATGAGTTATGGTTTTTGGGCATGTGGTATTAATAAATCATATTATTGACCTATGGGGGTGGATATACATGGTTAAGAATCTTCTTATATTGTAAGTATTAAGTTCTTGTGTTATTGTTATGAGAGGTCCTCTACAACCCAATTTAGGGTGGATGGAAAAGTGTTAGATGTGTGAGCGTAAGATGTGAGATATTTTTTAAATTCGATTGTTTTATATTGTAACTTTTTTTTATTAATAAAATTATGAGCAAACTTTTTAGATAAAAGAAATTATAATATACATATCACATTAAAATATATAACGTATAAATAATACTTATACATTAACATTCGTTTTAGGAGATAAGTTAAAACACTGATTGCATAACCATATTTAAATTTAATTAATAAGCAGATAAAAAATTAATATTTACAATATAAAAATATTTTTAATCATGAATATTTACCATGGATATTATTAACTTCTAAAAAGGATTTTTTACAATACCATGGTCCAATACCCTGAAGGAAAGATAGAGAGAGGGAGAGGAGAGAAGAAAATCATAATACCATTGGCTAATACCATGGGCCATCTATGCTTTGGGTTATTATGTTGAGGATCTAGACTTTTAATTATTATGTTACAATACCATGGGGAAATATCATGGCTTATCCATACCACATATGGAGAAACCATAACTTATTTCAAAATCAAAATATCTTACAAATAATTTATTTCAATTGAATTTTATAACATTTTTAAATTAAATCTAAAACTAAAAGGTTATAATTACTTTTAAGATATATCTAAACCCTCCATCCTCACAACTACTAAAAATATTCCCATAGAGATTAAATGGAGGATAAATTTAACAAAGTATCCAAGCAGAGAGAGAAAACAAAGTGACTAACAATGATCGAGGAAAGATAGTGCATGATTCATTTAAGTTTTTTATTATTGTATTTATTTTGACACGATACAAAATATAGGTTTAATATTTTACAACAAATTCAATTTTTTTTAAATTTATATATTTTCTTAAATACAATACGATGGGATCATACTTAACAGAGAGAGAGTGGGATAGAGGGGAAATAGGGTGGCATAGAGAGACATAGAGGCGGGAGAGACAAGGAGAGAGAAGAAATAAGAGAGAGGGGAAGGGGAGAGAAGAGGAGAGAGGGAGGGAGGGAGAGATGGATTTGGAGGGGGAAAGAGTGGGAGGGAAGAACAAAGGCATTGAGATATAGTGGTGGAGAGAGAGAGGGAGTGATAAGGGAGAGACGAAGATGGAATGAGGGAGAGAGGAGATGAGGAAAGGGAGATAAAAGTAGGGGATATATATAGGGAAATGAGGGAAAGAGAGAGATAGGGATATATAGATATGTATGGGGAAGAGAGGGGAAGAGTGAGAAGGTGAGAGAGAGGGAGATAGTGACAGAGTTACAGGGTGGAGAGAGAGATTGTGTGATGGGGAGAGAGAAAAAGGGAGGTGGGAGAGAAAGGGAGAGAGGGGAAGGAAGATAGAGGGGACTTGAGAGAGAGGAGATAGAGAGGGGGAGAGAAAGATGGAGT
Organism: Pinus taeda; assembly: GCA_000404065.3. NCBI lineage: Eukaryota > Viridiplantae > Streptophyta > Pinopsida > Pinales > Pinaceae > Pinus > Pinus taeda. The sequence goes on along the minus strand of APFE030008297.1, from coordinate 61,717 downwards.
TGGAAGAGGGAAAGAGAGGGAGGGAAGAACAAAAGCATTGAGAGATAAAGGTAGAGAGAGAGAGAGAGTGTGTGTGTGATAAGGCAGAGATGAATATGGAAAGAGGGAGAGAGGAGATGAGGGAAGGGAGATAAAAGGAGATGATATAGATAGGGAAATAAGGGGAAGAGAGAGATAGGGAGACATAAATATTGAGGGGGGAGAGAAGGAGAGAGAGGGAGATAGTGATAGAGTTGGAGGGTGGAGAGAGAGAGTGTGTGTGATGGGGGTGGAGACAAAGTGAGGCGATAGAGAAAGGGAGAGAGAGGAGAGAGAGGGGAGAGAGAGAGATGGATTTGGAAGGGGAAGAAATACATAGAGAGAGAAAGGTCGAGAGGGAGAGGGAGTGACGAGGGAGATGGTGAGATGATGAGGGATAAAGGAGAGCAAGAGTAAGAGAGAGAGGGAGAGAGAGAGAGAGAGAGGAGGCAAAGAGAGATAGGGAGAGGAAGAAGTAGGGAGATAGAGATAGATACACATGTTGAGAGAGTGTATGTTTCAGCAGTGATAAGGAAAGATAAGGGGATATATATATATATATATATATTATATATATATATATATGTATATCTATATACTAATATTATATATATATATATATATAGATAGTATATATATAGATATAGGGGGAGAGAGGGAAAAAGAGAGAGGAAAAGAGAGGGATGGAGGAAGAGAGATAGATATGGAGATATAAGGGGAAGAGAGAGAGAGAGAGATAAATATATACAGAGAGAGAGTCAAAGTGTCAAATTTGTAGGGTGGAGAGAGAGAGTGTGTGTGATGGGGAGAGAGACAAAGGGAGGTGGGAGAGAAAAGGAGAGAGAGGAAGGAAGATAGAGGGGACTTATGAGAGAGGAGATAGAGAGGGGGAGAGAGAGATGGAGTTCGAAGAGGGAAAGAGAGGGAGGGAAGAATAAAGACACTGAGAGATAAAGGTAGAGAGAGAGTGTGTGATAAGGCAGAGATGAATATAGAATGAGGGAGAGAGGTGATGAGGGAAGGGAGACAAAAGGAGATGATATAGATAGTGAAAGAAGGAGAAGAGAGAGATAGGGAGACATAAATATTGAGGGGGGAGAGAAGGGGGACGAGAGAAGGAGAGAGAGGGAGATAGTGACAGAGTTGGAGAGTGGAGAGAGAGAGTGTGTTTGTGATGGGGGTGGAGACAAAGTGAGGTAATAGAGAAAGGGAGAGAGAGGAGAGAGATGGGAAAGAGAGCGAGATGGAGTTGGAAGGGGAAGAAATACATAGAGAGAGAAAGATTGACAGGGAGAGGGAGTGACAAGCGAGATGGTGAGATGATGAGGGATAAAGGAGAGCAAGAGTGAAGAGAGAGAGAGAGAGAGAGAGAGAGAGAGAGAGAGAGGAGGCGAAGAGAGATAGGGAGAGGAAGAAGTAGGGAGATAGAGGTAGATACATATGTTGAGAGAGTGTATGTTTCAGCAGTGATAAGGAGAGACAAGGGGAGATATATATATATAGATTGAGGGGGAGAGAGGGAAAAAGAGAGAGGAAGAGAGAGGGACAGAGGAAGAGAGATAGATATGGAGATATGAGGCGAAGAGAGAGAGAGAGAGAGAGAGAGAGATATAGATAAATATATGTAGAGAGAGAGTCAAAATGTATGAGAGCTGATATAGAAAGATAGAGAAGGAGATACAGAGGGAGATAGAGATATAGATGGATGGGGCAAGAGGGAAAAAGAGAGAGACAAATAAAGGGAGGAAGGAAGATATATATATATATATATATAATATATATATAATTAATATATATATATATATATATAATAATATTATATAAATATTAATAGATATATAGAGAGAGAGAGAGAGAGAGAGAGAGAGAGAGAGAGAGAGAAATGTGTTTAGGGGGCTTAGTAGAGAGACAAATAAACAAAGATGGAGGGAGGTATAGATAAAGATGCAACAGGGAGAGGGAAGAAGAGAAAGATAGAGAAAGGGATGTAGAGGTGGAGAGAGAGAGAGAAGGGAGAGAGGGAGGGGGAGAGAGGGGAGAGAGGGAGCAAGAGAAACATAGAATGGAAGGTGGAGAGAGGTGGAAGAAGAAAGAGACACACACCGACAAATACAAACAAAGAAGTTAGATATAGAAATTTGTGAATATTTTGGGTTTTCACTAAAATAATGTATTGATTTTAGTGTAGTTGTTGATTTCTAATCCTATTTTATCACTTTCACTAGATGCATTGATTTTAATGTAGATGCCAATTTCTAATCCTATTTAATACCTTACACTAAATACATTGATTTCAGGGTAGATGTTGATTTCTACTCCTATTTGATTGCTTGCACTAGATGGATTGGTTTCAATGTAGATATTGATTTGTAATTGTATTTTATCACTTGTACTAGATGCATTTATTTTAGTGGAGATATTGATTTCTAATAATATTTAATACCTTATACTAGATGCAATGATTTTAGAATAGATTTTGATTTCTACTCCTATTTGATTGCTTGCACTCGATACACTGGTTTTAGCATATATATTGATTTATAATCCTATATGATTGCTTGTACTAGATGCATTGATTTCAATGTAGATGTTGATTTCTAATCCTATTTAATACCTTACAATTGATGCATTGATTTTAGTGTAGATGTTGATTTCTACTCCTATTTGATTGCTTGCACTGGATGCATTGGTTTTAGTGTAGATGTTTATTTCTAATATTAATTAATTTCTTGTATTAGATGCATTTATTTTAGTGTAGATGTTGGTTTCTAATCCTGTTTTATTACTTGCACTAGATTCATCGGTTTCAGTGTAGATGTTGATTTCTAATCCTAATTAATTTATTGCAGTAGATGCATTTATTTTAGTGTAGATGTTCATTTCTAATCATACTTCATTGTTTTCACTATATGGATTGATTTTAGTTTAGATGTTGATTTCAACTCTTATTTGATTGTTTGCACTAGATGCATTGATTTCAGTGTAAGCACATCTCTAACCCATCCATCTATATCTCTATCTCCCATTGTCTCTCCTTCTTTATCTCTCCATATCACCACCCAAACATACACACTCTCTCTCCATATCTCTCTCTCTCCCCCTCCCTTTTCCACTACCTCTCTCTCTCTAACACCTCTCTCTCAATATCTATATCTATTCCTCCCTCCAAGTCTTGTCCTCTCTTTTCTTCCCTCTCTCCCCCCCTCCATATTTATCTCTATATTTACAATACTTGAATTTTCATCCTAAATAAAATATTCACTTACCTGAAATATCTTCTTAAAGCTATAAACTATTTGTAATTGGCTACATTCTTACTATACCAATTTTCCATCATTCAACATTGTTAATCACTTTGCATTCAAACATGGTAATAGAAAATAACTAATAGGTGGAAAATAAGAAGAGTAGAAGAAAATAGGTTCAGATTGATCTCAATGAATATTGTTTGTAATTCATTATATTCTTATTATTCACATTTTCTGTTGTTCAACATTGTTACATTGTCACTTTGCAATTAAAATTTTTAATTCTATCATTCAAGTTACTAACAATCTCTCTCATCTAAGCAAACTAAGGTAACTATGAAAAGTTAAAGTTAAATTGACCAAATTAATATTAGACATATTTAGCATATTTAAAATCTTATCCCCCTAAACAAACTGAGGTACTATGAAAAGTTAAAGTTAAATTGACCAAATTAATATTAGAAATATTTAACATATTTAAAATCTTATCCCCTTAACCCCTTATTTATTAAGAACCAAGAGGGATCAAATATATCAAGGTGTAAAGAAAGGTTTGCACCTAGAGTCAGTTGATCCCTCTGGGTGCTTGAAAGATCCACGGTTAAGATGGATGTATGACTCTAAACTGTTGAAACTAGGCTAGATCCATCTTAACCCCCGATCTATTAAGTGCTGACAGGGATCAAATCTCTCTAAGTGCAAAGAAAGATTTCCACCTCGATAGATTTGATCCCTCTAAGTGCTTGATAGATGGGGTTAAGATGGATCTAGAATGGTTATTAATTAAATTTAAATATGGTTACAAAATCATTATTTTACACTAATACATCTCTCCATACCTATTTTCTTTTGGGTTTAATTTAAAAAATGTTATAAAATAAAATTAAAATGAAAATTTTATAAAATATTTTGATTTTGTAATGATTTATAAGCCATGGTATTGGCCTATGGTATTGTTACAAAACCTATTTACAAGTTAATAATATCTATGGTAAAATGGGGATGAATATCCATGATAAAGAATTTTGTTATACTAAAAGTTTATTGTAAGTATTAATTATTTTATGTGATATTTAATTAAATTTAAATATGGTTATAGAATCATATTTTACACCACTAGATGTGCTCATATAGTTTTGATTTTAGATTTAATTTTAAAATTTTATTACAATATTAAAATAAATTAGTTAAAGAATATAGACATACCATCTTTCTTACATTACACCTAACACTTACACATCTCCCCCATACTGAGCTTGGAGCCTCATGTAATAAAACTTTTGTGGGGAGGGAGGCTCTCCAAAGAGTGTGGTAGAGATGTTGTAATGCAATGTTTAACATTTTGACTAAGTCAAATTACATAAAAATAAAATAAAATAAAATAAAAGGATTAATGTAATGTAAACATTTTAACCTTATTTAAAGGAGGAAATTAATGTAGTCTATCTAAAGGAGAAAATTAAACCAACCTAGGTCCATCTTAACTCCAGATCTACCAAGTGCCTAAATGGTTCAAATATTTTTTCACTCTAAAATAAGTTTGCATATCAAGGGATTTGATCCCTCTTCGCACTTGGTAGATTCAGAGTTAAGATGGCTCCAAAATAAATAAATAAATAAAGTACTAGAGAGATGTAGTGGTGTAAAATAAAAATTTAATTAGTAAATACTTACAATAAAATTGGATTATAACAATATTCTTAACAATGGATATCCAACCCCATTTTACCATATATTATTAACATATACAACGGTTTGTTACAATACCATGGGCCAATATTGTGCTTTCTCAATACCACATGCCCAAAACCATAATTCATTTCAAAATCAAAATATTTCATATTAGTTTAATTTAAAAAGTTTTTAAATTAAATATAAAAAACAAAATACATCACTAGATGTTGTAATATCCCCCAAATATTTTGACTAATTCAAAATAAAATAAAAAGTAAATTATAAAATAAAATAAATAATTATAATTATGAATAAAACATTTTGGCTTGGTCAAATTATAATTATAACTAATAATAAAATGATTTAACATCCATCTTAATTTTAGGTTACCAAGTGCAAAGAGGAATCAAATCGATTTGATCCTTGTACGTGTTTCTAGATCTAAAGTTAAATGAATCTAGACTAATTTTTTAACAATAAATGTATTATGAAGGTCTTTGACATTTATTATGGGTTTAAGTCTATCGCTATTTTCGAACCATTTAATTTAAAAATGAGTTGTCTTTAGTGCAACTTTTTGCGCTTTACGGTGCTACGGTTGAAAAATTTGAGGTGAAATATTTATTTGTGTTATTTAAACTAGTTTTTTGACTGTATATATGGATTCAATACCCTCGAAAACCCCTAGGGAACATGGATTACCCATAAAGTTTGTGATTTCAATAAATTCTTGCCGGATTTTAGAGAAATTCCACGTGAAAATAATTTGTCCATCTCAGGTAGCTCAAGTGGGGATAGTATTACTAAATCGGAGATCTTGGGTTTGAATCTTGTGTTACCCTCCCCCGTTGCTGTGGAATTTTGAATCTTGTGTTACCCTCCCCCGTTGCTGTGGAATAAAGTTTCACCGAACCATAGTTACCCTGTCCGTAGCAGGGTGAATAATGGACATATAAACACTACCAAGCTTACAAAAGATAATAATAGTTCGCTTATGGTATTGAGTCCATGGTAGTACATGTCTGTGATACCCCGTCCATGGTATCACATGTAATTAAAACCTTTAAAAGCCTTGGAGATTATCCATCCCAATGTGTCAAATTTGAGCAGAAGAATCATTCTATGGTATAATTCTAAAATTATTGTTCATTGTTTTCATTTTTCTACTTAAAGTTTTTTAGAGTAGATAATGTGTATTATTTTCATTACACCAAAGAATCATTTTCTGATTTAGTATGGTTGTTATTATACCTTGAGATAATTCTAAATTTATAATTGGTTGTTTCTTTGAGTTGATGTTTTTTGAAATAGATCATGTATTTTATTTTCATTTTCACCGCACCAAAGGAAACACTTGGCTCGGCCTAGAGTGTTTGGAAGCTTAACATGGTTATTCCTAAATTTTGAGATAATTCAAAATTTATTTTTGGTTTTTTTTTAATTGCGGTTTTTCAGAATCAAAATAAATCATGTGTATTATTTTCATTGCATCAAAGAATTCACATCAGTGGGGATAAATTGTTTGCCAATTTAACATGGTTACTTTTAAGCCTTATGGTTATTTCTTGTTTAGTTGATGTTTTAGAGTGTAGCACTTTTGTGTTATTTTAATCGCACAAAACGAATCACCTAGCTTGCGCTAGAGTTTTTGCAGTTTAACATGATTTGTTTTAGGCCTTAAGATAATTATATTTATTTTTGGTTGTTTCTTTCTCGATTGAAAAATCATTTGGCTTACTTTGTGTTTGGAGAGAGAAGTGCTTTACAACATTGTATGCGAGATGTAGAGATATTTGTAAATGTGTGTAAAAAGTAAATGATGTGGATATTCAAATTCTATGTTGTAGTAGTTATAAAATAATATGTGAAATTAAAAAATAATAATAGTAAAATATAATGTTGGTTTACATAAAAAAATAATAAAAACAATAAGTTGATCCAATTAAAACTTTTGGGGATTCTCCATCCCAAAGTGTCAGATTTTGACCACATTAATTACTTCGATATGGCATAATTGTAATTTTTTACTTTTTTTAGTTGAGGTTTTTGAGAGTAGATAACGTTTATTATTTTCATTGCACTAAAAGAACCATTTATTGATTTAATATGGTTACTTTTATGCCTTGTGATAATTCTAAATTTATAATTAGTTGTTATTTTTCTAATTGAGGTTTTTTAGAGTAGATAATGTGTATTATTTTCATCCCACTAAACACAATCATTTTATGATTTAGTAGGGTTACTTATGTCTTGTGATAATTTTAAATTTATAATTAATTGTTTCTTTAAGTTGATGTTTTTTTAAAGTAATTTATGTGTTATATTTTCATTGCACAAAAAGAATCACTTGTTTAGAGCTACCATGTTTACAGTCTTAACATGGTTATTTCTAAATCGTGAGATAATTCTAACTTTATATTGGGCTATTTCTTTTTCAATTGAACTCTTTTTTTAAGAATCAATCATTTGTATTATTTTCATGGCTAGATTGTTTGTTGAAGATAAATCCAAATTTATTTATGGTTATTTTTTTATTGCACCAAAGGAATAACTTAGCTTCGGATAAAGTGTTTACAGTTTAACAATATTAATTTTAAGCCTTAAGATAATTCTAAATTTATTGTTGGTCGTTTGTTTCGATTGAAAAATCACTTGGCTAGAGCGTTTCTTGATTTAGCATGACTCTTTTTAAATTTTAAGAGAATTTTAAATTTATTGTTGATTTTTTTAGATTAGATCATATATATTATTTTTATTGCACAAGTGGTGTTTTACAATTTAGTATGGGATATCTAGTAAGTCCGTAAATGAATGTAAATAATAAACGATGTGTATGTTCAAATTGTATGTTGTAGTACTTGTAAAGTAATGTGTGAAATTAAAAAATAATAATAACTAAATATAATGTTGGTTCAATTAAAAAGTATAAAAAATAATTTATATTATTATAAAGTAATTTTATTCTTACTAATAAAAAATATAAAGGAAAATGAATAATATGCAATACGACATTAAAATAAATTATCAATAATATATAATAATAATATAATAATAATTTGTAACTCTTAATATATAATACAAATAATAACTATAAATTATATTATTTTACTATATAAATTAAAATAATAATTCATATTTATAAGAATTTATTTAAGAATTTATTTTTTAATTTAATTAATAAATATATAAAAAATTAACAAATTTAATTTAATTTATACATTAAAAATATTATAAATGATATTAAAAAATTTGATTTATTTTAGTATATATTTAAATAATAATTTTACTCATAAGCATTATACTTAAAATTTCATATTTACATGTAATTAATAAATATATAGAAACTTAATATTTACAATAAAAAAAAAAAAAAAAATTAATTATAAGCACCTAAAAATTGAAAGTTATTAACATGGAATATAGTTGATTTAGAGAGTATTTTGTACAAGCTTATTCTACCTCCATGGCCTAGGGCATCAGAGTGTAGAACTAAAAGTTATAAGAGAAATATAGGTTTTCAAGGTGATTTCTTTGATAAGATTTATGATGTATTATGATAATGGGTTCCCCAAGCTAGCTATTCTATTATTATTTTCTAGTTTCTAGTTTATAGAGAGAATGTGGACCCACTCAGAATCCATCCTCATCTTTATTGCAAGGGCTAACTACATACAAAAATTCTCAGTCTCCTCAATACATCCAAAACCATAAAAACCCTTTTGGAATGGCCTTTGGTTTGGGCCTATCCCTATAATCAATATTTCTTCCTATACATCAAGGCCATCCATCAACTCCATGAAAAAATGTCAAATGCTTGGTGGGCTTCATGCAATGTTTTTTTTTTTGGGATTTTACTACTAAATTAATATTCCTTAAGATAGCTATTCTATTAATATCTTCTAGTTCCCAATTTGCAAAGAGAACATTGACCCACATAAAATCCATCCTCGTCCTTATTGCGAGGGCCAAGTATATGCGAGAATCCTCAATCTCCTGAATATTGTCGACACCATACAAAACCATTTGGAATGGACTTTAGTTTGGCTTTGTCCCTCTGATCGTAAGTATTTCTTCCGATACTTTGGGGCCATCAATCTACTGCATGCAAAAATATGAAACGCTTTATGGACTTGATGTAATGCTTCATCTTTTGAATGAAGGTTTCCATATCCATTTTGCTACTATTATTATTTAGATTATTCAGTGGAAAAGGAAAAACAATGGAAATGGATATGGTAACCTTTATTCCACTGAGTAATGGAAATGGATTTGGAAACCTTAAAAAAAAAGCATTGTATTGGGTCCACAAAGAATTCAAAAATTTTCATGAAGAGCATGGATGGCCTCGAGATATCAAATGAAATGCTGACAATCAAAGGGACATACCCAAAATAAGGGCCATTCCAAATGGTTTTGTATGGTGTCATAAGTATTGAGGAGAGAGGATTCTTGCATGCAAGTGGCTCTAGCAATAAGAATGAGGATGGATTCTGAGTGGGTCAGTGTTTTCTCTGCAAACTGGAAGCCATAAAATATTAGTAGAATATCTATCTTAGGGAATATTAATTTAAATAATTGTAGCAAAATGCTTAAAAAAAAGCATTGCATCAATCCCACCAAACATTTATAAATTTTTCATGGAGCTGATGGATGGCTCAAAAGTATTGGAAGAAATGCTGATGATCAGAGGGACAAATTCAAACCAAAAGCCTTTCGAAATGGGTTTAAATGGTGTCAAAAGTATTGAGGAGAGTGATAATTCTCACATGTAGTTGGCCCTCACCATAATGATGAGGATGAATTCTAAGTGGGTCAACATTCTCCCCACAATATGGACGTCATAAAATACTAATAAAATAGCTATCTTAGGGAATATATTGTTAGAATACATCATAGATATAATAGAATAACTACCTTAGAGAACCCATTGTCAGAATACATCATAGATATAATAGAAAAACTATCTTAGGGAACTCTTCATCATAATACATCATAGATATTTTAATACCAGTTGGATTCAAAGATAGGAAATCGAGACAAGATAAAATCCAAACTAGCTCGAAAGTGACGTCCAAGAAAAAAAATATCAGGCTTCATTTATAAATGCTTCATCATTAGGGCTAGATACACGAAAATAGTGATAAATCATCAACACATGGATCAACTAGTTCAAAAAGAGTGATAAATTATTGCCACATGGATCGAGGAAACACTGATAAATTATTGCCACATGGATTGACAAATTTGGTATTGTTAAGTTAATAAGAAACATAGGTCCATCTAACTCCATATCTATCATGTGCCTAGAAGGGATCAAATCCCTTAGGTTCAAACCTTATTTTTTGAGTGTAGAATTTGAGGAAAGGTTTCCACATCGAGGGATGGGGGGTTTTCTCCTCATTCTTTTCTAAGAAGGTATCCATACGTTGTTGGGTACCCATAGCCATCTCCTTTACAGCGGATTCGTCTCGTAGTTATCTATTAGATCTTCCAGGTCTTTTAGGACAGTCAAGGGAAGAGAGAGTTTTTGCATTGATTCCTTGTGATGATTCGATCAAAAGGAGGAGGAGGGGGACTAAGGGAAAGGAGGGGAGAGGAAGGGGAGAAGTGGGGGGGAGGCGGGGAGGATGAGAGGAGAGGATAACTGGATCATCAAGAGGACCAAAGGGATTAGAGACTAGGAGGGTGTAGGACGGAGGGGGAGGAATGAGAGTAGGTCGAGGAGATGAGGGGGAAGGAAGAGGAGTTGAGAGAATAGGAACAGAGAGAGAAGGGTTATGAGAGGGATTTTGTGAGGGTATTTGAGAGAATAAGAGGGTTGAGAAAAATGTTTGTTCTTCTTAACTTGTTCCCATTTTGGATCTTGAGCTTCTACTTCTTCATTTTCTTGTTTTTTCAAAAATTTATTGGAAAAATGACCATATTCGTGGCATACCTTGCGTTTGAATGGTATTTGCTCGTAGTCAAGCTACTAAATGTGCACCCAACTGTCGACTTTGATCTTTACTGCTTCCAAAAGCCCTTTTCCTAGGTCGACTTCAACACATATTCTTGCGCACACATGCATATTCTCCTTTGGCTCACTTTTGTTAATGTATTTGCCCACCACATTTCCTATTTCTTTAACCGATTCGTCTCCCCAACGATGGTGTGGGAGGTGATGGAGCCTCACCCATATTGGCACAACATTCGACACATCCAACTCTAGATCAAAATTCAGAGTCCACCTTTTTAGATAGAGGCCCCTAGTGTTTATGAAATATGGAAGATTCCTGAAAATCATGGCTCTATATTCTTTTGTTTCAAAGTGGAAAGTATAATATCCTCTTCCACAAAACTTGATTGAGATTTTTCCGTTGATAGAGGAGGACCAATTCCATTCTAGTCATTTCTAGAGAGAGGGGGGGGAAGGCCATAGACCTGTGAACTGATCAACCAGGCTAGGATGAGGGAGTGAAGGAGGTAAAATGATTTCACAAATGTCATCTATTTTTTTTACAAACTTGGATACTGAGGGTTTGGTTTGAGGGGGGCCAATAAAAGAGAGTAATGAAGCAAAAGCTACAACATTTTAATCTTGTTGAGATAAGAGAGAAGAGGCAGGAAGGGAGTCTCCATCTGGAGGAGGCTCTGGGAGGACCATCGGGAGTAGGAGGTCAAGGCCGAGCCCGCCAAGAGTAGGGGGACCTGTGAGCCAGAGAGCGCGTGAAAAACCAGATTCAAACGCAAAGCAACGAGACTAGGAAACCAAGAAAGATTAAGTATTAGAAAGTATATGTATTGCGTTGACCTAGTTATTGATGGTCATAAGTCTAAGGAGTTAATATAAGTCCTTGTCTAAGATTCTAGGATGATATTTTGAGATCTAGGTTTTTGCAGCCAAACCTTAGTAGTAATTAAATTTTCTAGTATGTGTGATATAAAAATTCGAGAGATATTTATATAATTGAGATTGTGAAAATGAAATTTTATGGTTTTGGAGGTAAACCTTAGTAGAAGTAAAAATATCTCATGTTTGATGACAATATGATTTGAGATTTGTGTAAATTTGAGTTTTAGTTGGGATTAATGTTTGATTGAAAATCTAGGGTTTGCAACTAACCCTATTAGATTCTGGTAATGTTAATGACTAAGCTATGCTTGGTTTTGATTGATTCACTTGTATGAAATCTAGGATCTGTATGAAACCCTAGTGGAAAATCTAACATATGAATTCTGAAAGTTGTTAGATACGTTATAGATCTATATTTGCTTGAATTTTTTCTAGGGTTTTCTATATGTTGTACTAGGGTATGTTACACCTTTGGAAGGAACATTGAAACCCTAGATGGAATGAAAGTTGTTATGAAGTACTCTATGGTTTATGAAAAAGTCCCTAGAAAGATATTGAAGAGTATATGTCTTTTGTTTTTAATTAAGTTTGGGTATTTGATATGTATAAAGTTGAAATGCTTCCGTGATTCTGACATGGCTAACTTCATGCTTCTATATATTTGGTTGTATTTTCTATCTAAGTTGTTCAGGTACACAGTCTTCAATATGGTGAAGATGTTTGTTGATGTGATAAGCATGATGGGGATGATGATAACTTTGATGAAATGGTTGGAAGCCATGAAAGATTCTCCGATGACAAAAAGAAGAAGCTAATTTCCTTGAGGAAGCATGAATAGAACATATCTCCCTATGATTAAGAGGGAGCCTGGATAAAGAGATGCTCTCTATTTGAGAGGGAGGGCATAGCTTGGTTTTGATTGAATAATGAATTTTGGAGGATATGTTGCTGCATTGGAAGTAAGAAAGGAAAGTGTATGATTGAGGAATCTTCTATTAGAGATTCAGTTAATAGTCCTACTATGAAAAGTTGAGAAACAGTATCTAGGCCTTGGAGGTTCGTATTTGATTATGTACATATGAAAGTATATAATTGATTAAGGTTGTGTTTGTATAGGTGGATCTCTCGAAGGTTTTGATAGCATGCTGGTTACTAATCAGTTTGATTGGGAGAGATTAGTCATCCTTGATCTGTTGGATCAAGGAGGGTTGAGGCTTTGTGAGTGAAGCATTACCTGGGAGGACATCTTGCCAAAGCGTTATGTTGATGTTTAGGTCTCGAAGTTGGAAATGTGTTGTTATCTATAGAGCTCTATTTTTAGATACACCTGGAACTTTGGGTTGGTGGTTAGCAAGTAAGCCTGATGGTACCTAGAGGGGATGGAAGCTTGAGTCCACCTTATTCCCACTTGGATAGATTGCCCTGGTCAGGAATCTAGTTTGTGGCATTGCGGTGCCTAAATTGTTGAGAGACCAATGGATAGATTAACTTGGTCAGGAATCTAGTACGTGGCTTTGCGGTGCTTAAATGTTCTTCATGTTTCATATAGTTGATATCTTCCTTGTACTCGTATATGATGAATACCTCCCTTGTTAAGAGGGAGTGTTGGAAAATGTAATTAGGTTCAATCTTCATTTAATGTATTTGAGTCATCTTGTAATGTAATTGTCAAAAGAATAAATAAAATTATTATTACTTTTATTTTGACTTATTAAAGCATGAGTTTCATGCTTGGGTCACCATGTTTTATGTCAAAGTCCCCATTGAGGACTTGTAGGATTTATTTTGAGTCAATAGATTCGTTGTACTTTTAAAGAGACCCTTCTTGGGCTTTTGAATCATGTCAAAAGGTTAAGTATTGAGTCAAATGTAATTTATGTAGCCTCCACATCAAGTCAACCTAGAAGAGATTAAGTCTGCATAAGGACATCAATTCGACCTCCCATGAAGCCTATAAATAGAAGAAAGTCAAATTCATTTGGAGCACTTCATCTCAAGCAAGTTTGATATCTTTAAGGAATCTGGGAAGTGAAAAGTACAAAGCCGAGAAGCCAACGTAAGTGCGAGTTGGGTGGAGTCTAAGGAGAAGAAGAAAAAGTAAATTTTGGTGCTTCTATCTCTATTTTGTGCCCTAGATTGGGAGATCAAAGTCTTCCAAGTTTTGCTGATGCCGGAAGTTGCTACATAGTTGAAGTTGGTGGAAGGGAGGTCGAAGATCTGTGAGGCTGACTTGGTGTGGAGGGAAGGTTTGGTCTTTGTCTAGGGTGAAGATTTTCAAAGAATACTATTGAAAGGAAGAGAATTTTGACTAGGTTTTCTCCTCGAAGGGTGTTTTTCCCTGGAAAAATGCCTACATCTGGTGGCCATTGTTTTATGTGCTTTCACTTTGGTAATTGCTTGATGAACTATAGAAAGAAGGTATAAAGAATTGTAATATAAAATCAAGAAAATCATAATTAATTATCAAGAATACGATTTTTTTTTCCTTTTCGATTTTCTAGCACAAGAGGTACCAACCGAAGGACCAAGGCAAGAAACCGAGAGAACACAAAGTGACTAAACATGAAATTAACCAAAACCACAGATGACATGCCCAACAACTTAGGAAGGAGAGGGAAAGTTTCATAATTTGTAGGAAGGAAAAATAGATTATTGTATTAGGTCTACAGGAGTAAAAGACAAAAAACCACCACCCTAGCCCAATGACCAGGAGAGATAGGGGCATAGAGGAGTGTGGGTCCCTCAGTGAACCAAAGAACAACCAAGTAATTTCACGAACCATGCAATTTAACCGAGGGTGTGACAAAACCATTGAAACCCGAATCAAAATAAATATGTTGCACACATACGAGGGATAAATTTTCACACAAATGAGCCTAGAGGCATTAACTACCACATTGTGGAGGGGCTGGTGTCCTTCCCTCCCCCACTTTAACCATGAACCAATTGTCATCCTTCATGTGACGAGTGGCTTCTATAGCCTAACATCTGCATTGGGGAATATCTTTATTTTTAAAATTTTCTTTCTTAATTTTTATTTTTACAATACAATAAAATTTAATTTAATAAAATAAAATAAAATCCAAATGTGTTTAATTAAATAAAATTAATAAATAAGATAAAAATTATTCTTTAATTAAAATAAATGAGAATGATTTTATCTATATTTTCATTGTTACTTATTATATATTATATCTATATATATATATATAATATATATATATATATATATATAATTTTAAAATTTAAATCCATTAAATGTTATATTCAAACATTTTCTAAATTTCAAGGTTTACGATAAATTTTTTGAAAAGGGTATTGAATGTGTTTTCATTGATGCAAAGAGTGGGATATTAAAGAAAATGTCATTAATGAGTTTGGTATGATCACTGTAGTAGATTTCCATAAAGGGATAACTTGTTTTCGATAATGTAGTTGATGAGATCTAAAATGGTCAAACTGATCTCAAAGATTAGAGCCATGCTTTAATATTTCAAAATGATAGAGGTATTGACCTTGAAAGTATCTGATGGTGTATGACCTTGGGATACACCATGAAGGACGCATACTTACAATATGGTAAAGGTTTCAAAACAAGCATCATGACTCGAAGTTCTTGTGGCAGGAATTGTATCATATAGAAGAGAATCCCACTAGTGTGAATAATGTGGTTAGGAATGTTTTTGATCCAAGCAATGATAACAAGGACATAGAGAGATGGTCCTTTTGTCTCGAAGTGGATGGGCTGTCTTGTTACACTCATAAGTGTACCTATTTCAGCTCATGGTGGATGTAAGTTTGTAGAATTTCATTTTTTATTTAAATCAATGGCCACCATAAAATTTTAAGAAAATATGCTTTAGAAAATGCTTCGTCTGATAGGGCAATCTACTATCAATCTAAGGTTGTGATTTCTTTGAGCCTTGTCCTCTTGCATGCCACAAAATAATTATTAATAGGCACATCAATAATGAAATTGAAAAACTTTCATCCCTTAGGCCTATTTCTTTGTGTACCTAGTTGGTGGCCACTTTGATTCAATCCATGAAGATTTGGATTGGAACATAAGAGTTGCCACTTCATTTCAATCGACATAGATGTAGAACATACAAAGATTGTGTTATGCCATTTTTTAGAAATAGGTATTTTATGAAGTCGATACATGATGCACAGGTGGAATTGGGTGAGAATGTAACAAGTTCCTTGATAATTGGAATGAATAAATTTTCTTTTGTGACATACAAACACCTTATTGCTTAGCTCTCAGTTCGTGTGCTCATCCTATTTTTTTTCTTTTTTTTCTTGCTTCGAGGTGGGTGAGCATTTTCTATATAAGTGGGCTTTTCCTTTATCTATTGGTGCATATTGTTGAATCATCATTACAGTAGACTCAAATAAAATCATTTTTAATTTCCTAATAGAGGAATGTGATAACTCTGAATTTCTACATTTTAGAATTGTACTTCACTTTTATGTTTGGTTCAATGTTCATTCTAGTTCCATTTTCACCTTTCCAATCACAATATTTCCAAGGTAAAAGTTGTTTCATAGGTAAAAGTTGTTTCATATCTAGTGCTTTGTTATTAAGGAAAAATATTTAATATTGGGAAGATAAGTTCATTTTGTTTTCTGGAAATGGAAACTATTTTTTAACTAATGATCAACCTGTAATGTATTCAAGATGCTCTTACAACTTATTTTTTTATCTACACTAGAGAAAATTAAAAACATAATATTAAGAAGACAAGTAAGGATTGTCGGGGCAATTATATGTGTCGATGGTGCCATGGTCATTATTGCTCTCGAATTTTTATGGCCTAGCAATATTGCAATAAAGCAGGTGTGTTTGGGTGAGAGAATAATGGGTTCCACCCTCTTTTATTTGCCCACGAAATATTTTTTTCCTGCAACAACTTTTCATTGGGGTTAATATGAGGTTATTAAGTATTTATGGATGTGATTAATATATGCCTATTGGCATATATCAACTACATTTATTAATGTGGTTGTGCTAGTTTGATAAATTTCCGCTGAGTCTAGCCATCACTTCCATTTTAGATATAACACTATTCTTTCCCAAAGAATTTAGTTCATTGTTTACCTTCTTTTTCTTTTTATCATACTCTTCCTCGCCATCTCTCTTATTGATATACATTTCTTGTTCTCATCTCTTTATTCCTACTCTTAGGTGTCACTATTTACACATGATTATCATTGTCGTCACTTTTGAGCTCTCCATTAAGTTCAATTTCCTTTTTCTTTTCCCAAAAGATAGAAACAGGAAGCAAAAGCATAGCGATATTAAAAAAAATCTTCCATGGAGGATGACTTCAGGGACCCCTGTCCATGTCTTTCTCCTTCGGTGAACATAACTAGTAATTTTTTTACTTCTTTCCATTGGGTGTTCCATCTATATCTTCCATATATATCTTTAGATATTTCAAGTTTCTTTTGTAGGTTTCTAGCTATGCTATCCAGATCTAACAATTGAAGCTGAAGACAGTAGGATTCCAACATTTTTATTTTTTATTTTTACCCCCTTTTTAGGTGGATACATCACCAGTGGAAAAAATTAAGATTTTGGTACATCAATCTAAGATTTTAAACCTAACAAATGGAGACTTCACTATGCTACATTTGTATTTTATTTTTATTTTTCCCTTGCTTATTTATATTTTTAGTTATTATTGGTTTTTTGAAAAAATTGTGTATTTTTTTGTTTGCATCTTTGTTATGTAGGTGGCCACAATTTGAGTTATAACATAGGAACATGTCAATAAACTATGTTGCAATTTTGTTTTTTCTCTAGTACAATTTTGTTTATCTATTAGGAGAGTTATTAATTGTCCTCAACCCAATTAAGGCTTTGATTTCTTCATAGTCTCTACTTTAGGAAAAAGGAACAAAACTCTTTATGGTTTGAATTTCACCTCCACCACATTTAAGGAGATTTTTCTGAGTTTGGAGTCTTTTGTCCAAATCTGTAAACCACTACTTTTTCTGGAACATTATCGATTCTTTCAGACTTTTGTTAGAATTAGACATTTCATTTGAGCCCCACCTAGGCCTTTGCTCCATCCTCCCTTACAGTCTTCATTAGTTGCATCTTTTTTTAGTTGGTTTTTTGCTGTTATTTTCAGCCTAGGTATCATATTTTCTTTATTGGTATTTTCTGCATAAATTAGACTCGTAGACCTTAGATCCCAACCCCATTTGGAATTTGATATTTGTCCCCATTTCCTTGCATTATTTATGCCTTTTTTTTTTTTTGTTTTTTAGCCTCTTTTAGGTGGGAAGTAGAGTGTCTTTGGAGTTGTCTATTTACTGTTCATTTCGGTTTAAGTAACAGTTCTATCATTTACTTTCCACCAACACTTTTTTACTATTTATTCAAAACTAGTGATATTACATATCTTTGCATACACATTGCACCCCCTAAGTTAATGAATGTTTGGTTAATACCTCCAAGCCAATAATATTAAAAGAAACCACATATTTCTTACCAACAAAGGTTTAAGCCCACTTGGGCACCTAGAAAAAATAAGAAATCTTATAGTTAGATTAGGGTGGGTGGGGTAGGCATCCCAATAATGCCCACCGATCACAAACAGAATGGTTACCCAAATAGGAAGCTTGAAATCATCCATCATCTAATGGTCAAAACTGGTATTTGAGATAGAAATCCAATAGGCCAAGGATACTGGTGGTTCTCTTGAAGCTCCCACGTTATGGTCAAGAATCCAAGTTCGTGGTTGTCACTCAGAAGTTGAGATTCGCTTGGCTCGGTTGGAAAGAGGTAATTGTAGTTTCCATTCCTAGGATTAAAACACCCTATAGAGGTCATTGTGGGAAGAAACCATCCCTTTTACCCTACCTTTCACTTAATTCTCTTCTTGTGGGCATCAAATCCTGCAAGTAAGAAATTATTTGGAAGGCCATTGGAACATAGAACTAGGATTTGCTTGAGGTGTAGTTAACCATCGAAACATAGAACTATGAAGAGTGGTATGCAGAGAAGTTATAAAATATTAGAGCTATAATGGTTTGTTGGTTTAGTATTTGAAGGAATTTATGCCTTGGGAGTTTATCACAAAGAGCTTTCCAATGATATATTGAAGTCCGCAACTGGCCTGCTAGATTGGGAGTTATTTCCAGTCAAAGGTAGGTATCTCAAAAGTCAAATGGGTTGAGTTAAAGGTGCCCAGGAGTCAAAGTGGAGACCAAGTTTGGCATCCAAACATAGCTGTAAGAGTAGGTAGTGAATCTGTTAAAGGAGAGCCAGGCAAACATTGCCTAATAACACCACACCAGGAAGCATTTTTATTGGCCCAGAGGGAGGCCCATTGCATAGCTCATCTCAGTGGAAGTTTACCCTAGATGGTTCAATGTGAGAACATAAGGGAGTACCCAAAATAACTACAACCTAGGTTGATGACAGTGTGGGATGACTACGTCGAAAGAAATATAGTGCACATAGAAGGTGAGGGCTCAAGATGGTAAATGGCATGTTAATGTGGCAGAAACATAGAAATGGAGAGCAGTGCAGTGTAAAATCTTGAATCTGATGGTTTTTCCTTTGAAAATTTAACAAAGTAATTAGTTGAAAAACTCAAGGCTCAAGACCCTTTTCTCTCTCCTCTCTAACAGGAATGTGGCAACATTTTATAGGCATGAGATGATGTTAGCATGATGTCTATACAAAGGAAACGTGGTGTGCATATTTCATGTTTTTGGGCATCCTAGTGGGCTAAATATGAATGCCATGTGTCACCACTCAAATGGAACCATGGAGCATTGGTTACATCAACATGATGACAATCCTGAAGGGCCTTCCCAAAAGATAAATCCTAGAAGGAAAATCCAAAAAGTTTCACCCAAGAGGAAAAAGGAGTCATGCCAGGAGTTTTGGCTAGGATAAGATGGATACTTGATTCCAAAAGGTAAATCCCAGAAGGCAAATCCTGGAAGGAAAATCACTGAAGAAAAATGTTGGAAGGTTTACCCTAGATAATGAGCCTGAGAGACATAGAATTAATCTCAGAAGGTTCACCTGAAAGGAAAAGAAAGGTTTGTTTGGAGTATTGGCCGAGATAACAGAGCTGAGAGATGAAATTATTGGTTGATAGTTAATAGTTTCGTCAAATGATGGAAGGCATACCCAGGTCATGATTTTGTGAAGGTCTCGTGTGCTATTTTGAGTGATGGCCTTTTTGGCCAAATGAAATGAAAATTCATTTTGGGCTAAGGGCTTAGCACCTATGGATATGAATAGGTCAGAAGCTAGTATACAATTTAGTGTCAAGGGAAATTACAAGATTGTTGCATCAAGGACCATGTTTGAAGTAAAATATGGCAAAGGCATAGTGGGAAATTAATAAGCATGTAATTACTTCCTAGAGTAAACAATTTAAAACAGAATTACTTCTCAGGATGGATAAATGCTTAGGTGCCCGTTCTTAGAATTAATTTTGTTGTAGAGGCCAAGCATTAAAATGGGAAGGCATGTTTGAGTGCGCTATTAGGTAGAGTGGATGACAGAATAATGGCTAACAAAGATAGAAATATCCCATTTGTAGCGGAGGAAACAAATGAAGGATTGTAATTGTGTAGTTGGCGGATGTATCATCATTGTGGGTTGAGTATAGAGCTTAGTGTTACTATTTGTGCTTCTCTAAGAGGCAGAGAGTTCATATGAAAAAGAGAAAGGTCAAGAGTTCCTGAGAACTAGTCAAGTTAGAGAGCTACTGAGTGTTTATTATCTCAGGGATGAGAGGAGAAGAACTGAATGTTGTTATAATGTGGACTAAGTGTTGTGTGGGTTGAGTAAAGTGAAATATACTAAGAAAAACATAGGTCAAATGTAGAGAAGAACATAGGGCCAAGTGAATGATAGCAGATCTTAAAATATGTAGAGAGGATACCATTTATAGTGACTATTAGTTTCCTTGATGAGTGTGGGTTGGGGCCTACATCTCAGGGAGTTAGTGCTTCCATCCAGTGGGTCTTTAAGGGATCTTGGAGGTTTTGGCTCCTACAAGTGGGTGCTTACATAAATGCATGAAGTTAGTACTTCACAAAAAGTTAATCAGGTATCTATAGAAATGGAGTTGGTGTTTATTGCTAGTGGGTTCTAACAAACAATCTAAGGGAGTTGGTGCTTCCTGTGAGTGGTGGTTGACAAAGACTTTTGATATAAACAAAGTAAGATCTTTCATTTTACATCATAATGAAAACCAAGTTTTGGTGTTTTTTCTCCCAAAAGCTTTTGACCTTTTTTTATGGTTTACATGAATGGTTTCAAAGCTTAAATGAAAATATAAATTGGTATAAAATATTAGATTAGTCTTAATACTAATTTTCCAACCCCCCCACTAAGTATTAAACATTTTTTCCAACATAGTTGAAATAGGTTGAAGGGAATTATTTGGTAGATAATATTTCTCTAAAATCACTACTCCAACTTTAGAAGCTAGCTCAGTATATAAATAAATTTTTCAACACATCCTCCTAAATCTTTGTGGACACAATACTACACAAACATGTCTTTCAAATATTGATAGATAGGGTATTAGGAGAATATTCGAATGAGGTTACATCCCATAGGTTTTATGGTTTTTAATGGAATATAGCATATACTTATTCATGATTGTCAAATGGATTTCCACCTCCTATCTCTCATTAAATACTATAAATTTTGACATAGTTGGAAACAAATTTTTTATCTAATGTAAATATTCTATTTTATGTGGAACCATATTCAATATTGGAGTCATCATGTAGGACAACTTTAGAATTGAAGAAATCTAAAGGGAAAGAAATTTTACTTGAAGAAAATATCATTTCATGGTCTTTAGATAGCTCCTAGAAAGGAGAAATATCTCTAGCTGTGCTTCTAAAATATCTTAAAGAGCCACTAGTTTTAAGAACTAGTAGTCAATTGGAGAAATTTATGGATATTGTCAATGTGATTATTAGGAATGTTGAATTCAAGGATAAATCACAATTTGCATATGGAGACTATGTCTTGAATAATGGGGAATAAGTTTGATTTGGAAGCAAATCTATGCCTAAAATGGTGTGTAATGTGGCTTTAAATACTAAAAGGCATAAATGTTATGCAACTAGACTTGAACAAGAGATGTACAAAAGTGATGAGGAAAATAAAACAAATGGTGTTTCTGAGGCCTCTTTATCTAGTGTCAACAACACTATAAATCTACAAGAAATTTTATCACTTGTTTCTAAGACATAGTTACAAAACACATGTAAATATATAGCAAAAGATGGATTTTCAGATAAGATGTACTGACTTGCAGAATGTTTTTTAAAGAGGCTGGCAAGTATGCCATTTGTTTGTAGTAAAAACTTGATTTTTTAACTAGTAAAGTTGGCTAGTGTGGTAGCTATTGATTTCATTGAAGGACTTGACATTATGTTCCATATTCGAAGAAGAGACAAGCTTGATCCTCCAAAAAGTTCGCCTTACAAATGCTGCAAAAGGACATGATCATCTGAGGAATGTTTTTGGTCACACAACATTCATTTTGGATAGATCTGGATTGAAATTTCTTTGTGATATTGTTGCAAAATGGAGTACAACCAATAGTTGTGGAGGAAGCCAAGGGTAAATTTCAAAGCATTAATCAAAAGATATATAATTCATTGTTAAAGGCCTTTGTCGCACTAAGTGTTGGAAATATATCTTGGTATCTAGTTCATGCATCTTCTAGTAGTGCTTCTTCAAGAGGTGTACACGCTAACACCGTGGATAAATTTCTTGCGTGTTCTTATAAGTGGAAGTAGTAATGACAATGAATAAGCCTCACTTTCATTACAATTTCTATTTATTGCATTTGAAGTAGGTGAAGAGAAAAGTAGTGTTCATGTTCTAGCAATTATGTCTATTATCGAAGGAGAAACAATGGAACACCTTCCACCTACCGAAAGCTTGGGCCATGGGTAATGTACTTAGGGTTTTGAAAATTAGTTTTAATATCTCACTATTATGAGCAAGGAAACTTTTGGGGCTAATATTCACAGGTGGGATAATTTTCTATACTTTTTCCAGAAAACATATTCGCCAATTTCCATTTTTTATAAAAATGATTCACCAATGTTTTATAGTATGAAATAATTTTACCTTAAAAATTGCCAATATATTATATAGACTAATATAATATAATTAGTAATTTAGATATTTTTACAAAAATATCATCAATTTTTTTCAATTTTTGTATTAGAGGTTACTAAGATTCTCCAAGGTTTCTAAACTTTCAAATAGATATCCATCCTTAAAATTTTCCTTCATTGGGAGAGTGTAGAACAAAATGAAAATGTGAATGGAAGTATGTCCTTAGAGGAGTGGAATTTTGGTTGTGCTTCAATTACATATACATATTTTAACCTTTTGCAACATGCATGGATTTCTAATGTATAGGAAGGGAATGCTTGTCAGGTACTACCTTCACCCTTGTGTTGAAATGAAGAATCTATACTAATGCATCAATTTTGAAGTATTCCAATGAGCCCAAATTAGTGACATCGCATAATATTGAAGAAATTTTACAAGTTTGGGAAAATTTTATGTTCGGTATAATCAATTGCATTGATTCTAGTGTTGTGCTTATCTCTCCATCTAGCCAACAGGCACTAGATTTTCATCTAATGGTCAAACTAAAGGGAAATGACGAGATTATGAATTTGTCACGAGAAGGGGGAGGGGGAAGTTTAGGATGCATAGGTACAAAACAAAAACTGAGTTTATGTCTTGAAAAAATGGGAATGTTAGTATCCTAATATGACCTTGTGATCCAGAAAATTTTATAGAGGATAATTTACATTATGGTCATTTGTTTCACATGATGGTAGAATGTCACAATGATGTTAGGATGCTACATAAGCTATATGTTGGAGAATTCTACGTGTGCATTTGAGATCTAGTATTTATAAGTAATTTTCGATTTCTTGAGGGAAAGAAATTTCAGGAAGGGAGGACTATAATGTCCATTTCCAAGAAGAACAATTTAATTTCTCATTTTTACTTGGAAAGAAAAGAAACATTAAAATATGGAATGGATAATTAATTTAAAATGGGTTATAAAGGGAAAATTCATGGTATTTTAGTGACCCATAGTATTTGGAGGATAAAATTATTAAAATAAAGAAGAGATACCATTCATGCAATGATTGACCATTGATATTTTGATCATTGTTTCAAGAACTAAAATATTTTATGGGGCCCCATGAAAATTAATATCATCTAATATGTGAATTGATGTTGTTTAATTCAACCATGCAGGTTGTTGGCAATCCAAACTACATGTGTCCCAAACTTATTGCAGATATCCCTTCTGGCCAAATCAGATATCGCTTATCAAATCAGATATTAGAGTGCTTGAAATTTTCTTGATATAGGGGCTGATGTTATGTATTATGGAGTGTTCTTGTATTTCTTTTATCAAATAAACTCCCCAAGTGCAATTATTTGGTTTCCTATTTCACATTCCATTAACTATGTTCTCCACAGTTATTAAGAATAGGATACATGATATCTCTTTGAAAATCTTTGTTTCCTTTTTCTGATTCCATTAACTATGTTATCCACTGTTATTAGAGAATATGATACATGACATATTTTTTTAACTGATATGAAGATTAACATGGTTGACTGCATTGACCTTGCAGACTCTGCATTAATACCATATTCAGCTATATATATATATTGCGTTGGAAACGAAATGGAGCAAATATTAAAAAGCAACGTTCTGTCTTTGTTTTATTTTTTATTTTATAGGATATGGGGGACTCATTGGCAAGCTAAATCGTTCAGCTCTTGGTACATTACCTAGCATGTACTCTTTGTTCTTGTAAGTGACAATTGGCATTACATATATTATTTTCTAAATCAATTTAGTCTATTAGGATGTACGATAATTTTCTACTCAACGTAGTTTAACAACTTTCATTGACCAAAGATAAAATGATAATTACAACATCAGTTTGACAATTTAGTACTTAACCTCCTTCATTGTTTGGGAATTGTCTAATAAAAATGCTAAAAAAGATTAACCTTTAATTGCTTTATCTTTGTGATAAGTATCTATTGTTCCCTTCCTGTAATCTCGAAATATTTGTCTTCCCCTTAACTAATATCGATAGAAAATACATATATAAAGGTTGTGGAACTATTAACTCATTAAAAAAATCAATTAAAAAGGTTATCATTAAATAAATCAATTTCAAAATTTTTGCGTTTCAATTTTCAATAGTGAAATATCGGAAGCATTTTTTAAATCCGATTGATTTAACTCCTCGTAACCATAGCTTTTAACGCCATCATCTTTGTTGAATGTCCACCATGCATAACTTGCCCAGAGACCCATTCACATATACAAAAAATGTAGAACAACTAGGAGTATCGTGCTCATTTATTTCCCAATATTTAGTTCTAGTCCGTACATTTTTACCTTTAGGAAGCTTAGGGAGTTTGAAGGGATCAACTTGTTGAGTGTGCTCACTTTTTTGGCTCTGAACTAGCCTCCATCCACTTGTTAAATCATCCATAGTGTAAATACCCCCAATGGGATACTCGCCATAATTGGCATTGGCATCCTCTATATCTGACCTCTGAGATATGGCATAACATGTTCCGGATTTGGAGGATATCATACATCTCCCTAACACTCTCATGATAAGGAATTTACAGAAGTTATGGGAGGAAGGTGGAACATATGTAGGAAATTTCATTAAATGCTGAGCAAACGTTTTGTTCTCTTCTCCTGCCACTACCCACACGTTGCTTTGAAAGTCGAAGTGCATGGGAACGATTGCGCTAGTATCATCGTGCCTGTATGTACCCAACTAGTAATATTTACTAGATACAGTTTTCCTTTCCATAGGATAGGTGTAACATATATGTTGTACGGACACTCTGGAAGAAGTGACCACTTTTCAGAGTTTACATTTAAGGAAAACATTGTTGCGCAATTTCTATAGTTACCCAACAACACTATCAACTGATCTCTGACTGTTACTTTTCTAATCTGATTAGACAAATCGTTGTGGAAGTATCCAAATCTAGGAAAGAGCTATCAGATTTTTGGTGTAGATTTAGTATGTAACATAAGGGATGTTTCTGTTCATCCCTACTATTCCAGAAAATAATTTTATTGTTTTAGATGCCTTTCCAAAATACTTCTTATTGATGGGGTATGATGTCCACAAGTAGGGCTGATAAGATGAAGGTGGGGTAGAGATATGGTTACTTCCAACAACCACCCCTATAACTTGTTTTGATAAGACTAGACACTAAGGTTACTTTCATCCCATAGGGGTGTTCAAATGATGGTATTCTTGGTATTTAGTCAACAATTTGGAGCCCTGGAACAACGAGTTGGATAACCTCGTGGATAGTTGCACACATTGAGACCCAAGCCTCACACCCTATGAATTAGGTTTCTTGTGTGCACTAGTTTTGAACATGGGATTGTGAAGGATTTCAAGCTCCCTATGAGGACAATTTTCTATGTCTTGGTGTGAGTGATGAATGGGAGTTTTTGGAATCCTATTCCACAAATCCTAAACCTAACTACTAGATTATTTTGCCTTATTTCCCAAGTGGCCTTAATCTATGTGAGTTAACTTATTGTTAATGTGGAGTGCTTCGAGTCTTTTCTTGGAGCGTGTAGCTAAGATCACATTCTCTTAGGGTGTGAGTGCATGTATAATGTTCCAATGGATGAGTTAATTGAGCATGTTTTATGATGCCATTTCTACTGAAAAATAAAGTGCATAAAGTGTAAATAATACTGGAAATGAACAATAAGACAATTCTCAACCAAAAAGGGCTATGAAGCAGCAACAAAAGTGATGGAAAAAACAAGTGACCCAAAGGACAAAACAAGAGGCAAGTGTTGGCAAATAGTAGAAAAGAAACTCAAGAGAAAGGAGGATTCTCAAGAGGATCCTAAAAAGAAAAGCATCACAAGTATCATAACGAAACAAAGAGTTGTAATTATGGCCTAAAAAGGACTAAAAAATGATGGAAATACTATTGGAAAACATTAGTTGAAAGTTATATAAACTATACTCCTTAACTCAACATTTTTTCTCCTAAATGGTACCGGTTTATTCTAAACACTAAAGTTCTTTTTCCTTCCTCAAAATGAGAAAAATACTAAGAGAATCTAGGCCTAGGGGTGACCAAGAATAGAATGGAAACCCTTCCGGACACATATGCAAAACTCGCAGCCAAAGAGAGAAAATGATGAAAAAATTCTAGAAAAAAGGAGGACACGGATTCTAAATTGTTAAGTCCAACCAGATGTAGAAACTTGTCAAGAAAGTGTGTTTCTAGGGTGCCTTGCTCATCCAAAATATGTTCTCTCCTAACAAAGGTCCTACTCGGTAGATCTGTTTCATATTGTGCCATCTCCTCTGTGGTTGGTACCTGTGATCTGCAAAAAAGACATGGAAACCTAATAGAAGCAAGAATTTTCCAGCAAAGGGTAGAAATTCTGAAAAATGTTGACACAAAAGTTATCAATGTTCTGAATTAAACCAATTGAGTCACCATTTTTTGACGAAAAAAGACCTAGTGGAGTCACCATTTGTTAGTATTGAAAGTTTTGGAATGTGTACTAAAATTATCCACTTAAGTTGTTGGTGACAAACACCCTAACAACAAATGATGACTGCTAATATGCTCATTAAACCTGCAAATCAAATGATGAAGACTTTGGAGTAGATAACATGAAAATATATAAAAACATATAACAAAAAACTATATATTATGAACCCAATGGAAAAGCATAAATTTATCTTTCGTATTAAAAGTAATAATTTTCAGACCTAATGAGGAGAAAATGTAGACTTGGGTCTGCAAATCAATCTTTATGGGATGGGTACTTGGATACTATTCACTTTATCTTCAACTCTTTATCTCAATGTATGCTATGGGAAAAAAAGTGGTAACGGAGGCTTGAAATCAAAGGTGGGAGCCCAAATGTCACATGATGATAATAGGGACGATGAGAATGGTCATGGTGAAAAATGAAGAGAGAACCCCTTTAATTAGAGCAAAATATTTAGATAGATTTAGATTTAGAAAGTAATAAAATATTATAGACTAAATCAAAATATAGTTGTTATGAATACTTTATTATATATTTGAGATTTAAATATTATTAGTAATGATTAAATATCTTTATTTATCAAGTGGTTATATTAATTAACAAGTAAAAGTGATTTATTAATCACTTTGTGAGGAATCAGTGAAAGAAGATTTGAAATAATTATTAAATAATGGTTTAATAGTTACTTCATGAGAGAAAATAGGGGAGAAATGTGGAATAACAAATAAATAATGAGTTATTTAAATGTTCCAGAGTGGTTGACAAAAAAATGGTTATAAATAATAATTAAATAATTATTTCAAGAAAATAATAAATAATTAATGATTTATTTAATTAATCTCCATGGGTTTCTTCAATTTTAATGAGAAATAATTTAGGAAAATTGTTCACTAAATTATTTGCTAAGGGGAAAGTGGGTTTTAATGTGTAAAAAACCCATCCTACATAGTGTATTTTGATCAACCTAGTAGGAAATGGATAGGTGATCATTGTTTGGGTCATAACAATTATGTTTACTGGTTGTAGACCTTTGATGTTCCTCCTAACCATAGACCGCATTGTTCATCTTCTCTCTGTAACACCCTCCTCCTACATCTACCCAAGCAACTGGTTAGCTGGGGTAAACATGCGACGAGAATCCATTATGATAAGACTCAACCTCTTTGGTAACCTTAAGGAAATGGAATCGACAAACCAAGACCAAATAGGCCTCCCTCAGGTGCTTCAAGACCCCCAAGAGCTAATCCAGCACTCTAGGTACCCAACCCCTGAGTAAACCTAGCATTTCAATGAACTAAACCTAAATTTTCTCCCATGACAAGGGATTCCTATGACTGGAACCGTATTGTCGCTCCCACAATTCCTACAAGGGAGAGACTAGAGTCTTTTTCAGCCAGCTTTGTGCCAAATATTGCGAGATTTAAGCCACTTTTTAGGGCTAGTCTCCAAACTAATGCCTAAAACTTAATGAGACTTTCCAAGACAATAAATTACAACAAGGAAAATCCTCTAACACAAAACTTGAGCAAGGGCTTGACCTAAATAAGCCTAACCATGATAGAAAGTTTGTTAAACACTTAGTAAATATGCAACCTATAGGAGTAAATAACATATCTGAGCATAGGGGTCTCATACTTATCTAAAATTCACCATGAAGCATTGTTTCCTTATAACTTTAACTACCATTCCATCCATTAAGTCATATATGCATTATTCATTCATTTACAAGCAAAAACATGATGAACGCCATACATAACTGTTGTCATAAAACATATCCATAACCAACATAATAGGAATAGAAATATCAACGAAATCATATCCATATACACCACATATAATCTGTCATAATACTCATAGAAATACTAAGAGAAATAACTATTCATTAATGATGCAAAATCCAAACCTAGGATGGGACTTCCACATTCCACCCGCTCGTAGAATGGCTGAGCCAAATATCTCTTCAGCCATTCATGCTTGTGCCATATTCCAAGAATGAATGTGGAATATCAAAAACCATCCAGGGCTTCCATAGGCCATCCACCTCAAGCCATCAAAAAGTGATTCCACCTCATGGATGGACATCACCAAAACCATCATTTGAACGGTCTTTCTCTCATCCTTCCATGGGTTTAGAGTGTTTGTTCCAACCTGGCTCCCATCACAAGTAACTCAACCCACAACTAGTGTCGACCTCTAGAGTGCTTATCCAACCAAGGCTCCAAGACCAGTAACTCAACCCACAATTGTTGTCAGGCTTCTAGAGCGTTTGTCCAACCAAGGCTTCCAAGACTAATAACTCAACCCAAGTTGTTACAGGGCTTCTACACCATTTCTCCAACCAAGGATACAACACTAGTAACTCAACCCAAACCATTATAGGGCTTCTAGAGTGTTTGTCCAACCAAGGATTCTAGGAACTAATAACTCAATCCAAGCTAAGGAAATATGAGAACCAACCAAAAACAAAACAAGGAAATAAAGCCACAATATCCATGGCTATCCAGGAAATGGTAAGGCTAGGAAAATCAACTGTCAATCTAGACTATCATCCATGCCAGTGACAGATCATATCCAAGAAACCACATGTATGTGCCATGCACACCAAAAATAGTGAGGAACATATACATGCAACTCGATACGTGCAAGAAAAACTATTGTAGATTCTGATCACAATGCCCTCTTGCACTTTCCTGCTCCACCTTTTCCTTCTTGCTCCAAAAATTCAATTATGCCACGCACTCCAAGAGAGATTCAAGAAAACTCTAAGTATCTAAGAGTATGAGAGAGAGAGAATATAAGATAGCTCCACCAAAAACTATCAAAAGCTTACTAACTGATCCTTAGAAGAATTTTAATGAAAGAGGCCTCTATTTTCTTCATTTTCCTCCTCATATACAATCTGTGACCTTTCAACTCCTTTTTCTCCTAATTTCCATTATTTTCATAAATAAATGCCAATTAATGCTTCATGCCTTTCCAAAACCTTAATCATTTATTTTTCCAATCCCCTCAGCCATAATAAACTGAATCAACGTGCACTACGATGTTTGTCGCACCACTCATCTTGGAATATGTGTCACATCAACCATGGCCTTATAGATTTTTTACATGCAATTTTCTCCAGGTCTATTACATAACCCTCCTCCTTGGGGGAACATTGTCCTCGGTGTTCCATGACACCTATAATCATCACAACTACTGAAAAGAAAACATACTGCCCATGGAGCTTTACAACATAGCTCATTGCAGTATTTACAATGACCACTGTTGAAACATGATAAACATACCATTTACTAGAGCTTTATAAGACATCTCATTACTGTATTTGCAGTAACCACATATACACATACAAATTTTCTTCCACGAGCTGTTGGGTAGCGGATCCCCTGCGTAATGGTTTTGGGGCTTAACGGCCACAATTTTAGGTAAAAGTACGGAAAAGGTTCCACGAAGTGCGTGGAACGTGAATTGTAACGGGTCAAGTCAAAGGGTTGTTCACCTGAAAATATGTAAAATAAGAGAAAGCGAGTCAGCCTGCCCATGGTCCACAGGTCATGGGAATGTATAAATAGAGTGAGGCTCTAAGGGTAGAAAGTAGTTTTTTTGGTAGCTTTGATTAAGATCTGAAGTGCATGGGTTTGTAAAAGCAAGAGTGCTCTGAGTCTGTAAGTCCAAGTAGTGGTTGGTAGTAGTTAGAGTAGGCTCTGCAACTATGTGCGTAGAGGCCTAGTAGAGTCCGCAGCTGTGTGCGCAGACCCCTGCAGCTGAGTGCATAGGGCGGACCTAATTGTACTGAACCGAATATTTATAAAGATAAGTTTTTCTGAATTATTGTGCATCTAGCTAGAGATCTATATGTTTATGCTTATGTTCTGATTTTATGCATTTCTGTACATTGCGCGCACTGGTTATAACTATTGAATGCTTGAGTAAAGACCTTAAAGAACTAGATTTTATCTATTCTAATCACAATATTAATAAGAATCTAAGAAGTGCCTCATCACCGAGCTACGTGAAGGCCTAACAGCTGTGCAGAGTAGCACGAGTGCGTGGGTTTGTTTGTGACCCCTCCAGAATCCCATCAAGACATCACTAGGGTGCGGAAACCTAGTTCAAGCACCCTCCCATACTACCTTGGGTGAGACTTCAGTCCGCACTCTGTGGATTGATGTCGAAAGGGCCAATAGTGCGAGATTTGTTTGGGAAAAACACTTTCGAACTTAGATCGGGCCCCATCAAGCCAACAAATGGTTCTGTTGCTCTGACCGGGATCTGCCAAAGGGATGTCTGATGTTAGAACATTGGAACCCTATGAAGAAAGAGATTGAAGATTGGTTGGATCGGAAGCTTCACAAGTTCGTGATACAGGAAAACAAAACTTCGCAAATATCTGAGAAGAGGTGGCTGGATCGCTACATATACACGAAAATCCATGAGATCTTCTTTGTGTCTTTCTCATTAGAACTGTATGATTGGATTTTGGAGCTAGCAGATAGCCAGGGAAGGTGCAAGCTTGATCAACCCATAGTGTAGATGCTAGAGTTGGTGTGCAGGCTAGAGGCATTGGAAGATAAAATCGCACGAGCAGTAGATCATTGGATGGATCGGGTAATAGAAGGGTTTATCACTAATTTCATGATAGACACAACTCTGAGCTATAGTGAAGCAGAGTAGCATTTTCTCAAGGGATGGTGAGGTAGGTACATCAAATCCCTAAATACTTGGATCAAGATGTTGTTATGTGAAAAATGGGTGATGTGAATCCATTAATGAGTGGAACAATGTGAAGCGGGAGGGCTTACAAGGGTATCAAAGGGTTAGGAAATAGACCGTTAATTTGAGCACACTTGGGCTTCTCCAAGGAGTGTGATCAGTTTGATAAGGCAATACCTTCCACAACTATCCTCTCTGTTAACACCACCACTCGCATCACCTCCTTCACCCCCATCTTCGCCCACACCACCTCCACAAAACCAGAAGTTTAGCATGGCTAACACAATCAAGTTGCCTATATTCAGAGGAGTAGGAAGTGAAGATCCAGATTAGTTTTGGTTCATAGTAAGAGAAGTGTGGGAAGTGCATGGCGTTACGAATGATAACACTAACAAGGCTACCCTGGTAAGTGTGCTAAAGGATCACGCGCTGACTTGGTATATCAAGCACTCAAATGATCATCCAAATGCCGAAATTGTAGAAATCCAGATCACATTAAATAAGGAATTTAGCCAGCCAAAATCAGAGATGCAGTTGATCATCAGATTCGAGGAGATCGCAATGCTTCTAGGTTAAACTCCTTGGGATCTGGATCGGAGGTTGAAAAGCACAATATGTGAAGCTAACATGACACTAACAGATGCGCAACACCATGTGTGGTTTGTGGTGTCTTTGACAGCACATTTGAGGATGACGTTATCACAGTAGAAGATTTCAACCCAGGCAAAAGCATTGGAAATAGTGATGAGGTTGCACGAAACTCCGATATAAGATCCTGGGTTGGGAGTCAATCAAATCCACACACAACTCCAAAGCCTATGCTTGGAGATGCAGAGTTTGAAATAGGATAGGGCACCCCAGATAGAAGCACAAGAAGAAGTGTGGTGCATAAAATGTAAAATCCATGGCCACTATAAGGATCATTGTTTGGTATTCGCGAACTATTTGGTAGGGGGGAAAATGTCGTTGAGACCAGAGGCGCAGGGAGGACCAAGTGTGGTGCCCATGCTCTGGTGCATGATCTATGAGGTGGGAGGACAACACACAACAAACAACTATCATCTACTGCAGAAGTTTACACAGAGCCCCCAGCCGCTATTTTGCAATTTTTGTAGATCGGTGGGCCACAATGAACAAAACTGTCGAAGTTATGAATTGTTGATGGATCAAACACCTAACTAGAGGATTTAAACTGAGGTACGAGGTTAGGATCCAGCCACCGCAATAGTGTGTGGTGGGTTGCAAGGATGAGGACAGCGATGACGAGGAATGGGACTCAGACGAGGCCGTGGATGGTTAATCTGCTACAATTATGGAGGACCTGGGCACTACGCGCATGACTATACGAACCCGACCAGAACATGTTGTCCATATCGTTATCAGTTTGATCATGAAGTGCTAGATTGGCCCACTTTAATTGCACAGATGTGTGAGAAAGGAGTGCTTCAAACTACTTCAATGCAGAACATCCAAATGATGAGGTCTGAGCCACACGAAGAAGAACCCAATGTGAACATGGTTCTTAGAAGTGGTGCAACCACAGGGGAAGATAAGGGGAACCAACCTGAGGATAATACATGGGTTCGAAAGGCCCCTACAAAGCAACCTGAGTTTGACTTGGAATGTGCAAAGGACATATTTATGGAAGCTAAGAAGAGCTTCATGAAGGCCTCTACTTCAGGTAGTAAGGATCAAACTGAACCAGAAATGGATCCTTCTATGTTAACTACCTTTTTAGAGACATGCATGAAGCTACAATGGGACAAGAAAGCAATTAAGGGATTACAGGAGCTAATAAGTAGCTGCATAGGGTCGAGCGAACCACGTGTGGTCTGAAAACTAGGAAGGCATGCTTTGTGCACCAGGCGGGAAATGTGATTGACAACACAGATTGGCGACTTTGAGATGGATCAGGTCATCCTGGACTTAGGTTCAAATGCGAATGTGCTACTTAAATAGACATGGGAACACATGGGCAGATCCGCATTACAATGGTCTCATATTCAATTATAGATGGTGAACCAACAAAAGATCTTTCCCATGGGGAGATTGCAAGGAGTGACAGTGGACATCGAAGGTGCAAGCACACAAACAGATTTTGAGGTAATAGAAATTATGGATGACAGTAACCCTTACCCCACATTGTTAGGGGTAGACTGGGCCATGGACATGAATGGAATCATCAACCTAAAGAGACGAAAAATGATATTCGAGAAAAAGTCTCTACGTGTAGTAGTTCCATTGGACCCAGCCGAAGGAGCGGGCTACACTGAACTTGTGTGCAATGAGGATAGTGACGATGAGCTGGACTGCATCTACCAGATAGCAACACAATATTAGGATCGAGTGAATCCAACAATAGATGAGAGAATATCAAGGGAATGCAACAGTTTCTACATGACAAATTCAGATGAAGAGATAGAGCGATGGCATAACCGATTGCATGAAGTAACAATGCTAAATTGTAATATGATGGTTAGCTCATTCCGACACGTGATGACTAAAGAAAGGGAAATACCAACCGATGTGGGCACAATGAACGTGGAGGAATCAATATACCACTGTGAAAAGATGATACTAGAACGGAAGCAGCACTGTGCGCAAACAGGGGCGCTACGTGCGACAACTGCACAGGGGTGGAATACATGTCAAAAGACTAGGTGGACCTGGCATGAATGTAGAAGGTAAGCGTGTGTATGATTTGGAGGAAAAAGTGGTTTGAGCATCCACCAACGGCATAGGATGAAGATGTATGTTGTGCAACTGCCTACCCGATTAAGAATAAAAAAATTAGAATCCACCATGACAACAGGAAAAGTGATGCATTCCACCAGTTGTTCACAGAAAAGCAATTAGAAAAGCAGTTGGGAGCATGAACAAAGTTCGCTAGATAAAACAAACCCATAAGAATTTGCGCGTACCAAGGGCTCGATGGGTAGATAGGACCATAGGAAAAAAGAGGGGTGCGAAGGTGATCCTATCATTGATATGACAAGATGAAATCAGGAGGACAATGGACTCTTTCCAGACCACAACCCTCACAGTTCATATAGGATATGAGGACCAGGGTAAAGGAATTCGGGAGTTACAGGAAGCCTTTCAGTGCAACAGCTTGAAACTTTATGAAATCGATGAAGAATGGGCACAACTAAGGAGGAAAAGCATGATATTGCATGAAAAAATCAGCAAACTAAACACTGGAGTCACATAAGTGGATCGCACAAAACCAAGGGGACCAGGCCTGGCTAGCCCTACTACTGCATTAAAACAAGTTGCGACCCTACTATCATGGCTACAACTACACCTTACTGAACAAGGGAGCATAGAACATGATGCGCTACTAGATATAAAGGTACTCGAATGGTGCTCGTAACCCGGGCTAGCAGGGAAGGAGAAGTCTCACTCGTGGGGTGCGACCACCTGATTATCTATGGAAATCTAAGTCTTAGTGCTCCAAGTAGTTGAAAGAAGGTGCGGGACTATAAACAAGTCTACCCGAAATCTGCGTGGAAAGGATGTTCCGCGCAGGACCAGTTGGTCATCCAGATCGCGGTCGCGCATGAGAGGTTAGGTTGCTTGTGGAAAGGTTGGGCGATGACCACTAATGTCACTATTCATGACAAGAAGTCTGATTTTTGGTAGAGAGGAATGGGTTGCAAGCCATTAAGATTGGAATTCCGAGCTAGATACAAAAATATTGGCCACCAAGAAGATATTAATGACTTAAAAGTGGAGGGAAGGGTCGAATTCAAATTCACACATTCCTATAAAAACCCTTGGGGTAGCCCGAAAACAACACGGATATTCGCGATTCAAGCCAGTAAAAAATAGCAAGCACCTAGCTACCTGGCCACCCATGATAATGTACTTGAGTGAATCCAGGATAGAAACCATGTCTATAACTAGAGTAAGGTTCGTGGAAGAGCCCTATATGACCCAGGAAGAGCTGGGAGAGGCAGCCACTACCAGAAAGGTTCCAAAGTCCCCATGCACATCACTACCCCAGAAAAACAAACAAATTATGGGGCCTGCCCGGGCATCACTGCGGTTCAGAAAATTGTTAATGGCAGAAAAGGGTAAGGCAATCACCACTGAACTCGAGTAGGAAGAGGAAGATTTACAAGGCCTGATCGCTCAGGTTGAAGCACAATATGAGGAAGAGGAAAATGTTTCCCAAGTACCTTTGGTGATAACACTATCACCATATATCTCTCTGTGGAAAGGTACAACCAAGATACCAAAGGACCTGGAGGCCATGAAGAGTACACTCCAGGCCCCACTTATTTTGGATGAAATAAGGTTTGACGGTTTGCCACTGGGTCAATACCGAATATCAAGTTCGAAGATTGGGATCTAGCGGACATTGAGAAGTTCCCCCAGTTGGGCATGGAGAAATTGTTGCAACAGAAGTGGGTACAGGGTGTAGAGAAGGCGTGATTACTCAATCTAAGGTGGATACCCCACTATCACCACAGGGCCATCACAATTTTTGTTATCTGACAGTTACTATGTCTAGTACATGATGGGTATCTTTGGCTAGAGGAACCGATTCACATCATGGCTAATTTAATACACGAATTTCCCAGGTACCTACTAAAGAAAAGATCCTGTAGACATAGCTGGAATGAGTAGTGACATGGGCCTCGCAGAAGCCATGAAGGTTAAATATCAGCTGGAAAAGGAGAAGTAAGGATATGTAATAGCAAGCATCAAAGACCGATGGGTGTGCATCGCCACCCAGTTAGTGGCTAGTAAGCTCATGAGAAAATGTCGCATAGATGAGGTGCCAGCCTTTGTCATTGTGCTCATGGAGAAATGTGCAAAACGGGTTCAATTCAACTAGGTGCAATTTACCTGTGACGATGACGAATTGTTGGGAAGCGCAGGAGCACGGTAAGACTTTCTATTATGCATGGTTACTCCTAACAATCCTACTCATTTCTAGAGAGTTTCCAAAGGGTAGCAAGTTTCCCGACATTGACAGGAACCTACCTGAAGCCGTGCAGTATAACTCGCTCCAAGCTACGAAAGATCCCACAAGGATTCATGAGATCAAGGTGTTTTGGATATTCATGGAGGTGAGTATATGGATGCAGATCAACCATAGACTGTGGTTATCCGCAATAGTATACAACCATTTGCAAACCGCGGCTAAATTCAAGGGGGATATACATAATTTGTACATTCGGGTGCGAAAGGATCCCACTCGAACATAGGTAAAGCTTCCATTCAGTGCAATGAACGATGCAATTTTTGAAGCAATGGTGGCATGGGCCCCAGAGTGGCGCACTCTGGACTTGGCTGAATTAGAAAATATTGTAGCTCAGTAGCAGAAGAAGGACATAAAGTTGTGCATCATAAAGTTGGCGGAAAGAACACGTCAAGAATAGAAAACACCTACGCAATGGGAGGCGACCGAGGGAGAAGAAGAGACCATCACTGCGCCCACCAAAGAGATTGTGGAGGAAATGTCCATGAAGCAAGACAAACAAGGGGAAGTGGAGACACAAGAATGCACAGACCTAACCACAGTATTGACTGAACTTAAGAGACTTTGTGTCCAAGAGAAGCCACCAGCATGCAAAAGGACAAAGACAACAAGGACTTTGGAAGGAGATCTTCTTGCCAATAGGGAAACAATGTGTGATATCACTAAGGGTGCTCTGGAGGAATTGATATTAGAGCAGACAACTGTGTTGAGGGTTCTCAGAGCGCAACTGCAGGCATTACAGGTGTGATCCATAGGAGGGATGATACCGAATGTAGCAGACGATACATCTGTAGTTGAGAAGATGGTGCGCGCCCACACAATGAACACTTTAGTGTTACTAGTAGGCGCTATCATAGTAGAAGATGAAGGTGACATGAGGAGTTAAAGGTTCAATATGGTTGCCCTTCCCAGAGAGACCCTCTACCAGCTACAGGATGGGGTAACTCTTGAGCTCCGCACTCGGGAAGGTCGTGCCCTCTAGGTTTTGACGAAACTAAAGGGAAAACTTGAGAATTCTAGTCTACAACGCGATAACTTGGTTGCACACAACCAAGAATTGGAACAGGCCATGGCAGAGGTCTGTAGTAGTGTATTGAAGCTGGTTGTGCCAGCAAAACTCCCAACAGTCGAAAAGATTCATCACATGGTCATAGGATTCCGTAAGACCCAATAGGAGGCTACCAAAGCTCAGTGGGAATTGGACTTGCAGATCGTGGATCTAAGGTTGCAAGTGCAACAATCTACACCACTAGAAGTTAGAGAGCAGTGCCACCACACCTTTCAAGCAGGATTGGTAGTGATAGAGTGTGAAATATAGGATTGCACAATATTGTTAGATTAATCCCTTTTTACACTCACATCATTGCAAGAAGACCGAATGCTGCAGCAGCCAGAGACAAAAGTATGGGGGTTACAACAAGCTTATGACAAGGTCTGGGGGACTTCACAAACAATTACCCTCACTCAGTGCTTAACCAAGATGAGGGAGGCCCAAGCCATGAAGGAACAGGTGGACGTTGTGTTCCAGAAAGAAGTTGGGCTTAAATCTCGCATCCAGCCTTGGCCAGAGGAAGAATTCATGATCACTGCTATGATTGAGGGAAAGATGACTCAACTGTAGGACACATATACCCTAGGGTAGGAAGGTGCCTCTGACAGTGCATAAGAAAGCTGTGCACAAGTGATACAGTTGACAACGAAAGAATGTGTGGCAGATATCAACACAGCGTGGACGTTACTGGATGGACTCCAAGACAAGATCACCACACCAGCCTAGTGACTCGGGACAAGTCACGATGATTGTGTTGGGGGCTTGTTGGGTAGCAGATTCCCCTGCGTAATGGTTTTGGGGCTTAACGCCCAGAATTTTGGGTAAAAATATGGGAAAGGTTTTGTGAAGTGCATGGAGCGTGAATTGTAATGGGTCAAGTAAAAGGTTTGTCCACCCAAAAATAATGTAAAATAATAGAAAGTGAGTCAGCCTTCCCATGGTCCGCGAACCATGGGAATGTATAAATAGAGCGAGGATCTAAAGGTAGAAAGTAGTTTTTTTGGTAGCTTTGATTAAGATCTAAAGTGTATGGGTTTATAAAAGAAAGATTTCTTTGAGTCTGTAAGTCCGAGTCGTGGTTGGTAGTAGTTAGAGCAGGCTCTGCAGTTGTATGCATAAAGGTCTGGTAGAGTCCGCACCTATGTGTGCGGACCCCTGTAGCTGAGTGCATAGGGCAGAACTAATTGTACCGAACCCAATATTAATAAAGATAAGTTTTTCTGAATTATTGTGCATCTGGTCGCAAATCTATATGTTTATAAATATGTTTTGATTTTATGCATATATGTACGTTGTGCACACTAGTTATAACTGTTGAATGCTTGATTAAAGACCTTAAGGAACTAGATCTGATCTATTCTAATCACAATAATAATAAGAATCTAAGAAGTGCCTCATCGTCGAGCTACGCGAAAGCCTAATAGTTGCGTAGAGTAGCGCGAATGCGCAGGTTGGTTCACAACCCCTCCAGACCCCCATCAAAGACATCCCTAGGGTGCAGAAACCTGGTTCCAGCACCCTCCCATACTACCTTGGGTGACACTTTAGTCCGCGCTCCGTGGATTGATGCTTAAAGGTCCAGTAATGCGGGATTTGTTTGGCTAAAACACTT
Organism: Pinus taeda; assembly: GCA_000404065.3. Taxonomy (NCBI): domain Eukaryota; kingdom Viridiplantae; phylum Streptophyta; class Pinopsida; order Pinales; family Pinaceae; genus Pinus; species Pinus taeda. The sequence goes on along the minus strand of APFE030008297.1, from coordinate 21,947 downwards.
CTGAACCTGGGTCAGGCCCCATCAAGCCAATACCAACAAATAACCATATTCTCTATGGAGCTTTATAAATCCATCTCGATACAATATCTACAATAATACACATATATGCACATTTTCTCATCCAGTAAATAAAAAGGATACAATTCCCACATCCACAACAAGGGAATCTAGACTCACACACCTCCACCCTTGAAGTAATATTAGTATTCATCTCCTTCCCAAGAAGTCTAGAATCCACTACCAAAGTCAAAGTTGCATCCAATGTCCAACACTATGATCCCGTGCCACTTGTCTTCTCAGTGAATAGGTACCAGCTCATTGTCAGAGGGTGCACTCCCAATTCGGATCTAATTACATCTAGAAATACTAATGACCAAAATAAATCCACTCCTAATCTTCCTTTTCTGTGACAAAGTCCCTTGGGAAATTTGGTCAACCCCTTCTGTGCAGTTGCTCACCTTCCAAGTTTCGTTGGAACCCACATCTCGAACAGTCCATCCCTTGGCAAGGCTTCCTCACATTGAAAGATACAAAACCAAGCAATATACCTACCTCAAACCATCAGACTAGTCATATCATGCTCATGGAAGCCAATGGACATTATTGGGTACCATTGTGCCACCATGGCCTTGCTCTTGAAGTTCTTTACCAACATATTGTTGCATTTTCCTATTCCTTTTGCCAACGCTACTAATTTTTGTAGTCAATTTCAACCACTCAACTAGGCATGTCCATGTATTCCTGTACCAAGCACATAATTTACATTAGTAAATTTAAAATAAATTCAAAACTCATTGGCAGCTCATCAGTAAGGTACACTTGCAATCTTGTTTACTTCCTGTCACAACAAGTCAAACTATCATCTTTGACTAGATTGTCATGCATGAATATGTCACATTATGTTGGCACAAAACACAACCATCATAGATCAAAATCATAACTCACATGTACCCATCGTGAACCAAAATCTTAAATCACATGTAATCATCATAAACCATAATCATAAATAACATGCATAATTAAATTAAAATAAAATACTGACACTTATCCTTGGTCGATCCTTAGCTTCTACCTTGTCTTTATTCCATACACACTCTGGATCAGTTGCAAGACCCGATAAACACCAATTTCCTTCTCCTCGACCATGTGCACACACATATAGTGTATATCCCACACATACAACTACACACGACATACCACACAATGCAATACATGGATCTACACCTAACATATAACACATACATCTACACCTAGTGTACAACACAACATAATACACACTCTTACATATGTTGTATGACACAACACAACACATATATGTACATAATGTACATCACAAGAAATACATTCTGCACACAATGTACGATGCCACAAAATGCATACACATACACCTAATATACAACACAACTAGTACATCTATACTTGATGTACAATGCCACACAATACATGTACCCACACAAAGTACAAAAAAATGAATACACATGTCATGATATGATGACTACACAATGCGCATAGATAGTATTGCATTTACACAACACAACATGTACGACATGTAAATAACACTACACATACACTAGTACCATATGTTCCACATGTACACAGTACCACCTATACACCATAATCACCTGCACAACATGTGCACAACATCACATGTAGATGATACCACCTGCACAGTGTGTATACAATGCCAAATGTAGATTGTACCACATGTATAATTTGTACACAATACCACATGAACATAGTATGACATACAAAACATGTACAAGACACCACCTGTAGACAATGCCACATGCATGACATGTACAAAACACCACCTACACATAGCGCCACTTCTACAACATGTACACAACACAACATGCACACAATGCCACTTGTTCAATCATGCGCGCAACACCATATGTACATAGCAGCACATGTACAACATGCACACAACACCACATGTACATAGAATTTCATATCTTATATGTACATAGCATCATTTGTGCACACCACTGCATATCCAACATGCCTAGAGCACCATATGCACACAACACTATTTGTACCACCTTGTACATAATCATTGCATAACAACATGTACACACACTATATACATACAACACTGCCTACACATAACATCATAGATCCAAAATGTACAACATATACAACATATGCACAACAATAGTACCTCACATCCAAAATCACATTGTCTCTACTAAGAAATCTTTCTTCCATAGTCTTATCCATGCCTGTCCCAACATGTCGTAGACCGCACCGATTTCATTTCACTAATGCATCCCTCACAACTACATGTCATAGCATAAACATAGGTATAATACAATCATGCAATATCAATTCATATCCACATGATAATGACCTCATATATTTTTCATGACTACTCTTTCAAATTGATTCCTCGTAAGACCAGCAACCTCTTCATGTCATTTTCCCGTGTAAGCAATCATTCCTCCACAAGAACGATTCCTGATGACCCTTTCAGATAGTGACATAGACACATAGATACATACACATAGACAAGCATTAGCATAAACAATCACGATCCTATCAGGCAACGATATAAATACAAACACATACATACATATAAACATTAACATAAAATAATAATGATCGAGTCAGTCAATGACACACACACACACACACACACACACACACACACACATATATATGTATGTATGTATGTATATGTATATGCATATAGATATCAAAATAATCATGATCCTGACATAATTACATAAGGTCAAGGTTAAGGGAAATTCCTTATTTTTTCATAGCATGCACAAGATTTAGAACAATCATTCCCCGCATAGCCAAGGAGCCTGACACCTCAGATCCATTTACTTTACCCTTCCTAGTTACGTTTCTCATGATTGTCCTGTCACCATCCATTTACCACAATGAACCCAATCAATCCAACCAACTATCATAGTCTTACCTTTCACTGCGCTTACTCTTGCACAAAGCTTAATCTTAGTCTTACATTACCTGTTGGGTACCACACAACTCTCCCCAATCTCCATTTTCCTCCTTCCCCAAATATTTCCCAAGACACTTAAAATAATAAAGGAAATACAAAGAAGAAAACAAGAAGAAAACCATGGAAAACCAACAATAATACGACACCACAAACAAAGTGGAATAGTTATGCACCGAACACAATCAAAATCTCCATTCATGTGCAACAATCACAAAAGAACAAAATCACAAGACCAACAAAAAGCACCATGTCACAATCCCCATGGTTCCCAAGGAAATCTCAACCTGACCCTTCTTCATAATTTCATGCCAGTTTCCTTTCCATGCATTCCCCTACATAATATTGCCAGAAACACATAATTGTAAATGCATAACTAAACGTAATGACATACTAGTTAGCTTACCTTTCTGTTCCAAAAACGTTGCTTGCAGCTGAACACATCCATGCCATCTCTCATGGGACTCCAATTCCCTTGACATATCCACCTACAACTAGAGACTCGCTAATATACCTGTCAAGTACATGTTCATGACTATATGACATATCCACATAATGTGAGACAAAATCAAGGTTAAGAAGACTTCCTGTATGCGAGGCAATCATTCATTTGGAATTAGGGTTTCCAAACATAACCAAAGAAATTCTTGTTCAATTCCTTTCTTTTACCCTTTTTACCTTGTTGCATTCGATGCTTATTGTGTATTGTTACATCAATCAACTATTACTTATATAAACATATCATCTATTACCTTTTCATACTAATACCAAGCATGTTTCTTGCAATTGTTTACCCATGTTAATCACACATTCCAAATATAAAGACAATCATATCTATCATTTTGAAATCAACCTTTACAAACAATCATGTCATAATCCATAGTTAACTCATAGTCATTAGACATAATGCTACAACTATTACCTACTATACTCAAGTACATATCGAATCTCTCAACAGATATGTTTTAGTAAAATCATCTCAGAAGAACATCATTGAAACACATACTCATATTATGCAACTCATTGAACATTCAACCAAGTTCCAAACATACCATGTTAAACAAATCAACTAGATGAGGGGAGGTTATCTTGTCTATACAATAAACCTAGTTAGCAAAATATAACTTTACAACATGTCAACTCAAACATAAATAAGATCATGATATCCATAACACTAACTAAATAACATGTTCACATCATAAACTCATAGAATTTATCATTCATGCATAACAACCACGTATTTAGAGTCATCACCAATATGTCAACTCATACTTGAATATCATAATAATATCCATCTGCATTGTCCAATCAAATTTAGAATGATAAATATAGCATGATCATCAAGTTATCTAACATAAAACAAAAATAGCAATGCGTACAAGCATATCTTACTATCATTCATGACACATGTGCATGTGACTATACTAATCAACTATCATCTATCATGTATGTAACCATAACATCAAAAACATGTTCACAAATTTAATATATATACACCTAACGCATATGACAATCCTTAACTTACATACCTACATGTCAAACATACAATACCTGCATGAAAATCCTCTCTTGCCTTGAGGTCCAATGTTGCAACTCCACTTTAATGATTTGTATCTCATGTTATTTCTCAGCCAACACATTAGCATCATAATAACCAATAGCACCATAATGACCTAAATTTTCATACAATGACCTCACAAGGCAATTTTGACCTACTATTCATGCATAAATTTAACCAAGGCTATACATGCATAATAATTACATATATAGATATAACACATGAGTGCAAAACCATATACATGCCATTCTATCTAGACTCCAGTCATCAATGCATGACCATATCAAATACACAAACCATGACCTCATGCATGACAACGACAACCACCTCACATGCATTTGATGACATGTGAACACTAACATGCATAACAATGCATAATCAACCATACAGAGATGAAGACATGCTCCACGACAACACCTTCAAATTTCACACGGTGACATCACTACAACCATGATCAACACCATGCAAATGCAAAAAGAACATAGACTGCATGCATAAGAAATAGATATGCAACCAACATGAAATAATGATCAACACACAGTGCAAGGAGAGGGAAACCATGCTCTGATACGACTCTGTAACACCCTCCTCTAATATCTGCCTAAGCAACTGGACAGTCGGGGTAAACATGCAACCAAAGGCCATTGTGTTAAGACTCAAACTCCTAGGTAACGTTAAGGAAATGGAGTTGATAAACCAAGACCTTGCATACCTCCCTTAGGTACTTCAGGACCCCCAGGAGCTAATCCACCAGTCTAGGTGCCCAACCTCTGAGTTAACATACCATTTCAATGAAATAAACCCAAATTCTCTCCCATGAAAAGGCATGCATGTGAATGGAACCCTATAGTCGCTCCCACAATGCCTGCAAGGGGGAGAATATAGCCATTTTTAGCTAATCTAGGAGGATCTTGTCAGTTCAGCAGGAGTGGAGTTTTCAGTGGTTCAAAGTCAAAGTGATCTTCAAATGATCATGATCGATGAGGTCTTGACCTTTATCAACTTCGCTAGTGTTCGTTTCACTGTTCGGTATACTCAACTTCGACAATGATGCCAATGGTTGATATGGTTTTCATGGTGTTCAAAGGATATGTACCTGGTTGTTGACATATGGTTTTCGTTAGTTCCATCAGGGTTTGGCTGTCAGGGATGGAACAAGTCATCTTGTGGGGTTTTTATCTCACATTGTGACAATTGTTGTAAAAGGAGTTCTCTTGCTCATTTGACAAAATCCAAAAGGATAAACTCTAACGACATCATATTAAAACCCTAACGCATAACCTAAGTCCTAGCCCTAACACCTAAAAACCTAACCTATAAACTACACCATGTATATAAATAATTAAAATTATGCTACAAATCCTCTCGGGCCATAAAAATACATAACATTACACATAACACAAATAAAAAAACATTACAATGTATTTCATAGTCCCTAACCGCAATGTCCTAACCGTGTCAGAACTGTAGCTATGCTCACATGACTGGAAGGGTAATCGTTAGGGTAACCATCACTTCATCGGAGCAACTCCAAAGCATAACCGTAGCCACATTCATGTGACATGCAAGGTAATAGTAACATGGTCATCATATACTTTGGTATCAGGGAAGGTTGCATTTGTAGAATTTTTCCAGTTAATGTTAACTAGGTCTAAGTCGCAACGTGGAGAAGGAACACTCGAAGAGTTTGATGTAGAGATTGGAAAGTGTAGAATCACTCAAAAGTCAATCATGACAGGATCTGATACAGGTGAAACTCCAGAAACTAGGATGAGAGAGGAATAGTTTCAGCAAGCATTCTTGAGTATGCAACAGATATTGGGAGAACTCAACAAAGATAAGAAGGCGAGAGATGCAACTTATTCTTCAAAGACATGATGGTTAATGCTCAACCAAATGTTATGTTTAGCCATGGAAGCTTGAAACATAACCTTGAACTCTATATATGCATCCTTTTACTCGTGGAGAAGGGGGAGAGTGGTTTTTAGAGTTTTGTATGCAGATTCTAGAGGAAATAGGCTGTTTTGTTTTCAGTGTTACAGGAGCATCCAGAGTTAGAATTGGGAACTATGATAGGCATTGGAAAGCTAATTCAAAGGGATTTCTTGTGATAGTAAACATAATTTCCTATGTGCACAATCAGTCTGGTTAATATTCTGTGTAATCAACCTCCTCGGATTCAATCCTAATAAAGCGGATGCCCATCTTGAAAGTAGACTCGGAGACATAGTCCACCAGGGATGAACTCCATAATCAATCTTACTATATAGTATTGTTGTGTTTTTGTTCTTATTACTTCTATTTACATGTTTCTTAAGTTTCAATTTTTTCATCAATTCATTTCTTTTCAATCATTTCTCATGGTTAAAGGGATTAAAGTTAACATTCTTTTCAATGTTGGCATTAATCAATTCTACTTCAGTTTAACATATGATCATTTCAGATCATATAATTTGGTATCAGAGCAGGTTGCATTTGTAGAACTTTTCCAGTGAATGTTAACCAGGTTTAAGTCACAACGTGGATAAAGAACACTCGAGGAGTTTGATCCAGATATTAGAAAGTGAAGAGTCGCTCATAAGTTGACCATGAAAGGATCTGAGACAGGTGAAAATCCATAAACTAAGATGAGCAAGGAATGATTTCAGCAAGCATTCTTGAGTATGCAGAAGATGTTGGGAGTAATCTACAAAGATAATAAGGTGAGAGATGTAGCTTCTTCTTCAAAGATAAAGGTAAAGGCAAGGCTGATAAACCTCCTACACCTCCATCATCTCCAGCATCATCATCTTCTTCTTCTTCTTCTAGTTCAGAATCTAAAATAGAAAAGAAACCTAAGAAAATATCTCTTTTGAAACTTGATGTAAAATTTGAGTTACCTATTTATGATGGTGAAATGAATCTTGAAAAGGTTAGATAACTCGATTAACTAGTTAGAAGTGTATTTTCATATTCTAGTATTGAGATTATCTCTCCATCTAGCCAACATGCACTAGTTTTTAATCTAATGGTCAAACTAAAGGGAAATGATGAGCTTATGAATGTGTCACGAGATGGGGGAGGGGGAATTTTAGGATGCATAGGTGCAAAATAAATACTGAATTTATGTCTTCAGAAAATGGGAATGTTAGTATCCTAATATGACCTTGTGATCCAGAGACTTTTATAAAGGATGATTTGCATGATGGTCATTTGTTTCACATGATGGTAGAATCTCAAAATGATGTTAGGATGCTACATATGCTATATGTTGGAGAATTATACCTGTGCATTTTGTATCTAGTATTTATAAGTAGTTTTTGGGTTTCTTCAGGGAAAGAAATTTCAGGAAGGGAGAACTATAATGTCCCTTTCCAAGAAGACCAATTTAATTATTCATTTTTCACTTGGAAAGAAACGAAACATTAAAAGGTGGAATGGATAATTAATTTAAAATGGGTTATAAATGGAGAATCCATGATATTTTAGTGACCCATAGTATTTGGAGGAGAAAATTATTAGAATTAAGAAGAGATACCATTCATGCAATGACTGACCATTGATATTTTGATCATGGTTTCAAGAACTCAAATAGTTTAGGACATGAGGGAGAAACCCTTGATATTTCCCAATTTTGGTTCTGAGATATACATCCTAGGTAGTGGAGGTTGGTTTCAATGGTTGTGAAGCCACCCTAATAGATAATTGTCTTCACATAAGGGACTAAATTGATTATTCAAGGAGGTTGAATTTCCAATATCAAGAGAAGGACGAATTGACCAATCTAGGATACCAAGTTTCCAACTTCTAGAGGGGCAAAATTGTAGGAGCCGAAGAATTTAGGATTGAGCATATCTTCTTGGTTTATCCTTAGGATATCAATGTAATTTCTCTTTAGAAGTTTTAATAATATTATTAGGGTTTTTACAATAAATTTTCTTTGCAATTTATGTGGTTTTGTGTTGCTTTTAATTAACATTTAGGGAAAAAAAATTATGCTATAAATTTCTCTAGGGATTATTAGCTAAATAACTAAACATGAACATTACAATTGCATAAGAGCTAATTTTATCAGTAGCCTAAATGATTATTTGAAAAATGCTTCTGAGCCAATTACAACTAGAGAAACTATTCACTAGAGTATTTCAATAATTGACTATTATAACATAAAATACAAATATTACACTAGAAATCTCACAAGGACAATGAATCAGATCAGAGCATGGGAATTATCAAAGGCAATGAAGGGAAAACTAGGTTGAAGATATGAAAATGATAGACTTATAGTTAAAGACATCCATGTATTTGATGAACATAATTCTATAAATAAGGAAATTCCTCTATGAAAATAGGTGGGGTGCATACAATTCAAATCCCTATGCCCAACAATGACCCTGCATTGAGAAATAAGTATTAGCTCATCTTATAGTTGTAGGAGATATAACTCGTTTTGATTCAAGGATTCAAGGTGACAACCATTTTAAAACTAGCAAGGATGATATGGGAGAGTTTTTGTTGCAAGTGCATAGATGGAGCACAAAGTTCTATGAACACTGGACCAGAGCTTTCCAATGTGATGGGATGGTCACATGATGATTCTGGGATAGATTTTAAATGTTTTGTAAGAAAGTATAGATATTTTCATTCGGATGTGAGTTTTGTTTTTAGAATAAGTTGGAGGAAATATTTATTAATGTAAATTTAATTTTGGTTTCCCATATTTTGTGATAAGGGGAAACGAATCATCACTTCTGACTCTTAGTTTTCACATGTAGATTTCGTTTCAAAGAGGAAGACTGTTTGAGTAGAGTAGTGTGTGCAACAACAAAGAGAAGAAGCTTCGGTGCTAAGAGAAGAGGTAGAGGATGAGCGGCTTAGGATGCACGTGCCCACATAGTATATTCTAGTCAATTTAATAGGTCATGTGAGGAAGCATTGTTTCCATTGATGTATGCTTATGGACTATGTTCCATTTTGGTTTGATCTCTTTGTATTTATTTTCTTTGAAAGTGTGTTCTTACTGCATTAAGTTGTATTGATAATCTACACATTGAAGCCTCCATCGTGGTGTGGTATCCCTTTGCGTATTGATTCCTGTTGTGTCAGCTTAAATCTTGAAGATGGAAGTGCCCATGCATTCTGGATATTAGTGAGTGCGTGGGTTTTTTTATGTGGAACTCGTTAGTAAAAACAAAGAACCAATGTTCGGTTGCATGCATGCCCTTTTTGAATGGAATATGAAATGTTTTGTTTGGTTCCCATGAGGTTTAAGTGTGAATCCACTATAGTTTATTTTTGTGTCACTATGGTCATAGAGTACCTACGTATGGAGAGAAAAGAGGACTCAGTTTTTTTTATATGTTGTCAAGACCATTTCAAATTTGTCTCCGTCGAGTTAGAGTTGTATATCCCCATGAAGAAGGGTGTATGAGTTTGTGTGTAGTTTTAGGGAGAAACTATAGGCCATGAATAATCAATTCTATGAAGGTTTGAGTCATTTTAGCTTCCTGGAATCTGAAAAGATAGAGTTTTGGGGCACTACGAAAATATTTTTACAACACCTACAATAATTATTTTCCATGATTGTGAGTTTGGGTTTTGAATCCTATTTTGGCCTGCTCATTGTATTATTTGATAAGTGAACCCAATATGAGTTGGGTGAGGTTAAAAAAAGGGTTGGAAGACTTGAGAGAGATCTCTCATGGAACTTGGAAAAGAATATCCATTGTTATTTTCCCTGCATATTTTAATTAATTTGCTGAAATTCGATAATGTGTTTAAATATAAAGTTGTAGGTGCTTGTGTGTGATTATCCTAGGTTATGGTTATTCAGGGTAACCCTCACTTGTCCCAATCTTGTTTAACCCATGTAATATAAACAAGATGAAGATAGAGTATCTATTCCTTTAGATACTAATCTAATGAACTCAATGCAATTTGGGGAAATTAAGGGAAAAGATGATTATAAAATGGTGCCTTATTCTTTGGATCAAGATGCTATTTAAGAAGTGCTCAATATAAGGAATGTTTTTTGTAAGAATGGGTTCTAAATTATTGGAACCTATACAAGGCCCAAGTAATTGTAGAGAAAAGGAAATGGGCACATATGATGTGTCTCATTAATGAAACATGAAACCAATGAATGGTTACGTCTTGGGCTTGAGATGCTCACCAAGTTCATATGGATCAAAATTTATTTCCACTAGCATAAGGAGACTATCCATAGAAAAAATAGCATTCACTACTAATAGTATGAAATTAGGAGGACTTCAAAAGGTCAACCATACGTGAATGTCTCAGGGAAATTATACGATTGGACAAATCTTCTCCTTAGAAGCCAAAAGGACTTGGCTATGTTGACTGAAGGAGATAGATGTAATTCACCTTTGAAGGCAAAAGGACTTGTCTAGGTCATAAAAGACTTTGACTAAAAAGGTGAATGGTCCAAAATAAAATTCTCTCCTAAGAAGCTAAAAGAACTCAAATTCCAAGAGGATTTGGCTAGGTTATGACCAAAGGAGATTGATACATTTTCTTAAGGAACCATTAACGACTTTTTCTAGAAACCTTAAATGCTTACATACATATGAGAGAATTACATTACCCAATCTAGAATGGAGGTATTTTATACATAGTAATCAACTTAAAAATCTCATGAACTTTTTCTTAAGGAAGGAGAAATTTTAGCAAGGAAAAGTCTCTTACAGAGAATATCTCCCTCACTAAGAGGGGGTACTAATTTTTATGTAGCAGTAGTATGTATTCTTGTATGCCAAAAAGGAATTCCATGTCACCCAAGGAATATTATGGAAATGAAAATAAAAATTATTATTTTCAAGCTTCACCTAGGCCCCAACTATCAAGTTCGTCCCACAAATGAATGGGTGTGATCCTTAGTCAAAGTCCATTGTTGCCCAAAAGAATTAATTTTATATGATTTGTTAAAATTCCTGTATTTTTATTATATTATCATAAAAATCAATATATAGTAGAATATCCCTACACAGGGAAAGGGAACACAAGAAGGAAATGATTATTTTTTTATTATGGTTAAATTCTAATTGTATATAAATGTGTTGAATGCACAATTAACAATTCCTTTAAAACAAATGCTATTGTTGCAGTTCAATCCTTGCACATTATATATATATCTATATATATATATATATATATATATATATGAAAACGTGAAAAAAATAAATTGTTAAATATGATAGGAGTAAGAATATGAGAATTTTCATTGCATAGAGAGATGATCTTCAATATTCTTGTATAAGAAATGATGTGGCCATCAAGGGAATCTAAACTATCCACAATTTTTTTTTAACGTAAATTCTGAAAAATATATTTTGAAAAATATACTTCATAATAGAATTGTATCACTAATATGGCACCTTTTAAACAACAAAGTCCATCTGCTAGAAATTGTGGCAGAATGATAAAACTATAGTATTTTACATTATTTACACTATATTATCGATATTTAAGATGTATAAAACTTGAAGAACTCCTGTTGCAATGGATACAAAACTGGGGGTAAAATTCTTTATTGTATCGATTGTGTTGCGGGTCTTTTCCCATGCTATAAGATGCTTTTGTTAAAATGGTCCCGATGGGGATGCATAGTGAAATATTGTAAGAAGTAAATAATATAATGCAAAATTTGTGAAAAGTGTTCTTTTAAGAGGAAAATCACTGAGGCCGATTGACCAAATTTTATGGTAATCACACGACTAAATTGATTAAGGAAGCTAATGGGTCACTGTTTCTAGAAGAGGTGATTACATTCACTCCAAACTAGATGCATTTCAAACTACTTGCAGATATCCCTCGCAATATTTGTCAAAAGTAATATCATCTAATATGTGAATTGATGTTGTTTAATTCAACCATGCAGGTTGTTGGCAGTCCAAACTACATGTGTCCCGAACTTCTTGTAGATATGCCTTGTGGCATCAAATCAGATATTAGAGTGCTTGAGATTTTCTTGTTATAGGGACTAATTTTATAAATGATCATGTGGTATGGAGTGTGCTTCTATGTCTTTTATCAGATAAACTTCCCATCTGCAATAATTTGGTTTCCTTTTTCAAATTCCATTAACTATGTTCTCCACAATTATTGGAGAATACGGTACATGACATCTTTTTTCAAATCTTTGGTTTCCCTTTTCTCATTCCATTAACTATGTTCTCCACCGTTATTGGAGAATATGATACATGACATCTTTTTTTAATTAATATGAATATTAACATGGTTGATTGCACTAACTTTGCAGACTCTACATTAATACCATATATATATATATATATCTAGATATATATATATTGCTTTCCAAAAGACTTCTTATTTGATGGGATCTGATGTCCAAAAGTAGGGTTGACTAGATGAAGGTGGGGTAGAGAGATGGTTGCTTCCAACAACCATCCCTATAGGGTGATTTCGTAAGACTAGACACTAAGGTTACATTCGTCCCACAAGGGTGGTCAAATAATGGTATTCTTATGATTTAGTCAACAATGTGAAGCCCTGGACCAACGAGTCGGGTAACCTCATGGATAGTTGCACACACTATGACCAAAGCCTCACCCCCTATGAATTGGGTTTCTTGTGTGCACTAGTTTTGAAAATGGAATTGTGAAGGATTTCAAGAGCTCCTTATAAAGACAATTATCTATGTCTTGGTGTAAGTGACGAATGGGGGTTTTTGGAATCCTATCCCACATATCCTAAACCTAACTACTAGATTCTTTTGCCTTATTTCCCAAGTGGCCTTAATCTATGTGAGTTAATTTATTGTTAATGTGGAGCGTTTCGAGTCTTAGCTTGGAGCATGTACTCAAGATCACATTCTCTTAGGGTGTGAGTGTGTGTATAATGTGCCAATGGATGAGTTAATTGAGCATTTTTTATGATGTCAATGCTACTGAACAATAAAGTGCATAAACTGTAAATAATACTAGAAATGAACATTAAAATAAAAAGCTAGTTGAAGCACACAATTCTCCACCAAAAAGGGCTATGAAGCAACAATAAAAGTGATGGAAAAAGGAAGTGAACCAAAGGAATTAAAGGAAAAAAAATATCTAATATCTATAGGTACTAAGGTCTAGGGCCAAATATGTTGAAATGATGCAAAAAAAACAACAAAAGCAACAGGCAAAGTGTTGGAAAATAGCAGAAAAGAAACTCCAGAAAAAGGAGGATGCTCAAGAGGATCCTAAAAATAAAAGCATCAGAAGTCTCATAAGGAAAGAAAGGGTTGTAATTATGGCATAAAAAGGACTAGAAGATGATGTAAATAATGTTGGAAAACATTAGTTGAAAGTTATATAAACTATTCTCCTAAGCTCAACAAATTTTCTCCTAAATGGAACCGGTGTATTCTAAACCCTAAAGTGTTTTTTCCTTCCTCAAAATTAGAAAAATACTAAGAGAATCTAGGCCTAGGGGTGACCAAGAATACCACAAAAACCCTTCGAGACACATAGGCAAAACTCTCAGCCAAAAAATTAAAATTACTCGTCTAAGAGGTATTCTCTCCCAATGAATGTCCTGCTCAGCAGATCTATTCCATATTATGTAACCTCCTCTGTCGTTGGTACCTGTGACCTACAAAAAAGATATGGAAACCCAATAGAAGCAAGAATTTTCCAGCAAAGGGTAGAAATCTTGAAAAATGTTTAAATAAAAGTTATCAAGGTTTTGAATTAAACCAATTGAGTCACCATTTGTTGATGATTGAAGACCTAGTGGAGTCACCATTTATTATTATTGAAGTTTTGTAATGTGTACTAAAATTATCAACTTAAGTTGCTGGTGAAAAACGACCTAACAACAAATGATGACTGCTAATATGCTCACTAAACCTGCAAATCAAATGATGAAAACTTTGGAGCGAATAACATGAAAATATATAAAAAAATTATAACAAAAAACTATATATTAAGAACCCAATGGAAATAGTAGAAATTTATCTTTAGTATTAAAAATAATAATTTTCAGACCTGGCCAAGAGAAAATGAATACTTGGGTCTGCAAATCCTCCTTTATGGGATGGGTACTTGGATACTCTTCACTTTAGCTTCAACTCTTTCTCTCAATGTATGTTATGGGAAAAAAAGTGGTAACAGAGGCTTGAACTCAAAGATGGGAGCTCAAATGTCACATGATGATAATAGGGACAATGAGAATCGTCATGGTGAAGAATGAGGATAAAACCCCTTTATTTATAACAAAATATTTACATAGATTTAGATTTAGAAAGTAATAAAATATTATAGACTAAATCAAAATATAGTTGCTATGAATACTTTATTATATTTTTGAGAGGGAAATATTATTAGTAATGATTAAATATCTTTATTTATCAAGTGGTTAGATCAATTAACAAATAAAAATGATTTATTAATTACTTTGTGAGGATTAAGCCAAGCAGATTCGAAATAATTATTGAATAATGGTTTAATAGTTATTTCATGAGAGAAAATAGGGGATAAATGTGGAATAATAAATAAATAATGAGTTATTTAATTATTCTAGAGTGGTTAACTAAAAATTGGTTAGAAATAATTTAAGAAAATGGTTCACTAAATTATTTGCCAAGGGGAAAGTGGGTTTTAATGTGTAAAAAACCCATCCTACATAGTATATTTTGATCAACCTAGTAGGAAATGGATAGGTGATATTTTTTGGGTCATAACAATTACATTTACTGGTTGTAGACCTTTGATATTCCTCCCAACCATAGACCACATTGTTCATCCTCTCTCTGTAACACCCTCCTCTCGCATCTACCTAAGCAACCAACTAGAGGGGTAAACATGAGACAAGAGGAAATTATGGCAAGACTCAACGTCTTAGGTAATGTTAAGGAAATGGAATCGAAAAAAAAAGACCTTACAGGCCTCCCTCAGGTGCTTTAGGACCCCCAGGAGCTAATCCACCACTCTAGGTGCCCAACCCCTGAGTTAACATGCCATTTCAATGAACTAAACCTAAAGTTTCTCCCATGAAAAGGGATGCTTGTGACTGAAACCCTACAGTCACTCCCATAATGCCTACAAGGGAGAGACTAGATTCTTTTTTAGCCCGTTCTGTGCCAAATATTACGATATTTAAGCCACTTTTTCAAGGCTAGCCTCCAAAATAATGCCTAAAACTTAATGGGACTTTTGAAGAAAATAAATGAAACCAAGGAAAATCCTCTAACACAAAACTCGATCAAGGGCTTGACCTAACTAAGCCTAACCGTGATAGAAATTTTGTTAAACACTTAGTAAATATGCAACTACAGGTGTAAATAACATATATGAGCTTAGGGTCTCATACTTATCTAATATTTGTCATGAGGCATTGTTTCCTTATAACTTTAACTACCATTTCATCCATTAGGTAATAGATACATTGTACATTCATTTATAAGTAAAAACATGATGAGAGCCATACATAATTGTTGTCATAAAACATATACATAACCAACATAATAGGGAAATAAATATCAATGAAATCATAGCCATATACACTACATATAATCCATCATAATACTCATAGAAATACTAGGATAAATAAATATTCCTTAATGTTGCAAAATCCAAACCTAGGATGCCACTTCCACATTCCACCCACCCGTTGAATCACTGAGCCAAATATCTCTTCAGTCATTCACCCTTGTGACATATTCAAAGAATGAATGTGGGATCTCAAAGAACACATCAATAAAAAACCATCCAGGGATTCCATAGGCCATCCACCTCAACCCATCAAATAGTGATTCCACCTCACGGTCAAACATCAACAAAACCTTCATTTGATCGGTGTTTCTCTCATCCTTTCAGGGGTCTATATTGTTTGTTCCAACCTGGCTCCCATGACAAGTAACTCAACCCACAACTAGTGTTGGGATCTAGAGTGTTTGTCTGACCAAGGCTCCAATACTAGTAGCTCAACCCACAATTGTTGTTAGGCTTCTAGAGCATTTGTCCAACCAAGGCTATAGGACTAGTAACTTAACCCAAACCATTATAGGGCATCTAGAGTGTTTGTCCACCCAAGGATATAGGAACTAATAACTCAATCGAAGCTAAGGAAACATGAGAACCAACCAAAACAAAACAAGGAAATAAAGCCACAATATCCATAGCTATCCAGGAAATGTCAAGGCTAGGAAAATCAACTGTCAATCTAGGAAATCCTCCATGCCAGTGATAGATCATAACCAAGAAACCACATGCATGCCAAAAAAAGTGAGGAACATATAAATGCAACTTGGTACCTGTTACACTGAAATTTGTCACCATGACTATCTGTAGTTAATATGGCCCCATCAATAGCCATATTGTCCTCCTTGTCAAGCCCCATACCTCTGCTCTTCATGTCAAAACTTCAAAAAGAGAGAAAGTCACTTAAAAACATGTTTATCTTTGGGTATGCAGGTTCTCTCTACCTTGCCTGCATGTACGCACTCCAAACACAATGTACCTACGTACTTGTACGCTCTGTAAGCCAAAGGTTGGGTGCGTACCCCTGTAAAGGTCAAAAGGCGCGAGTTTCATCTTTAAAAAGTTACTTGTGGTCGCTTCTAGAGCCTTCTAGAAGAGTGTTTGACGTGTATTGAGCGCCTCCAGATGGTTCATGCATCCCTATGATAGAGGAACTTATCCCATCAAGAGAGGAGCTACCCCATCCAAAAGAGGGAGTATCCCATTGATGTTGGAACTGAATAACTTCCTCTAGAATACTATAAATACAGGCCTTGGGCCAAAGGAGGGGAGGTTGAAAGCTGAACATTCTAAAGGGTAAATGCTGCTGGAATTAGGACTTCCATTGTTGACTTGTGAGGAGAGATCACTATCCTTCCTTGTTGCCATATTGGGAGTGGGTGAGCTTGTCAAAGTAGAGGAAATCTCTTGTTGGACCCTGGGAGGAGCTTGCACAACACCAAGGCTCAGGTTGTAATGGTTCCTTTTTTTTTGTTTCCTTAATACAAATAAGTCCATTCTTCTCAATGATTTGTTGTTAATGAATTATTTCATGTACTCCTTGGTCTATGTGATGAATATGCTTTGTATTATGAAATATTCAGGTGTTATGTATCGTTTGCTTTGTTAGTGTATGCAGGTCTTAAAGTGAAGGAGGAGCTCATCTGGAACAACAAGGCTGGACTGCTACAACAAGTGTTGGACCTAAGGTAAGATCGGAAAACACTTGGTCTCTCATAGAATAATGTGTGTTTAGAGAAGGATTGCTCTTGTTTGGTTTGTTTGTCACTAGAGAGTCTTAGACTCCTAGGGAGGTTAGGTTTGTCCGCAAAAATAACTCTTCCGCATGACAAATTGGTGACTCCACTGGGGAATCCATTGATGTGTTTGATTTTTCCTTTAATCATTGCTTTGATCTGAAAAGAGTCTTATTTCTTTTGCTTTTTGGTTGCTTGATTGTGTTTTTGGGTGGCTTAGCTTAGGGTCAGATTAGAACTTAGTTTTTCTTTGTTTTACAGTAGTACACACCCTCTGAGTTAGACACAGTGCGTACTTGTACGCACTGTATCTGTGTACACAGAGCGTGCATGCACCTGGTTAAACAGGTTGCCTGCGTACCCTGGTAAAATTAAGAAAATTTCCCTTTTTGTCACTTTCTTCCTTTTGAATTTTGTTTTTCTTAGTTTTTACTGCCCAGATCCAC